>VWZK01020015.1:9536-33078 GCA_013396935.1 Baryphthengus martii
CCCCCCCCGCGCTTCCTCGGCTCCCTCGCCGGCTCTTCGGGAGGAGGGCAGGGGGAGGAGGGACCCAGCGGGCTCGGGATCCACCTCCCATCCGCACACAGCCGCGTCTGCACTCACCGAGTGTGCGGGTCGAGATGCCCACCCACATCTGCACCCTCCTACCGGGCACAGCTGGGTGCCCACTGCATCGGCACCCACCTACCGGGCACAGCTGGGTGCCCACCTGCATCTGCACCCACCTACTAGACACAACTGGGTGCCCACACACATCTGCACCCACCTACTAGCACAACTAGGTGCCCACCGACATCTGCACCCTCCTACTGGGCACAGCTGGGTGCCCACCCACATCTGCACTCACCTACTGTGGGTATCTACACCCACCTGCACTGCACCCTTCCTACCATGCACATCTGGATGCCCACCCACACCTATGCTCACCTATTGTGCAGGTTTAGAAGCTCACCCATATCTGCACCTACCTAACGTGCACATCTGCACACCTACGCACATCTGCACACACTTACCATGCACATCCAGATACCCCCCCACACATCTGCACCCACCTACTGTGCGTGCCTCTATGCCCTCTTGTATCTACAGCTGACTTACCATGCACATCTGGACACCCACCCACACTTGCACCAAACTACTGTGCACATCTGGACACCGACCCACACCTGCACCCACCTCTCCAGGCACACCCAGCCATGACTGCACCCGTCACCCGTCTCTGACCCAGCACCACCTCCCCAGGCACATCCTGACAACTCCTCACCTCTGCACTCCCACTCCAAGCCCACAATCCCAGAACTGAACCTCAAATCTCCCTCCCTCTCCATTAACCAGGGAGAGGCAAGAGGTGTGGGGCACCCTGCCCATCCCATCCCCTTCCAAAACCCACATCCAGTTGAGGCTGGGGCGTAGTGGCCACCAGATGCTTCACAGTGTGGACAAAGACATCATAGAATCACAGAATCATAGAACTGTTTAAGTTGGAAAAGACCTTTAAGATCATCAAGCCCAACTCTCAACCCATCCCTGCCAGGTCAGCACTAAGCCAAGTCTCTCAGCACCACATCTCCACGGATTTAAATCCCTCTTTAGATGGGGATGCCACCACTGCCCTGGGCAGCCTGGGCCAGGACTTCACAAGCCTTTCAGGGAAGAAATTTTTCCTCACGTCCAATCTAAACCTCCCTTGGGGCAACTTGAGGCTGGTTCTTCTTGTGCTGTTGCTTGTTCCCTGCGAGAAGAGATCGGCCCCCACCCCGGTCCCAACCTTCTGTTAGGGAGTTGTGGAGAGCCACAAGGTCTCCCCTGAGCCTCCTTTGCTCCAGGCTGAACAAGCCCAGCTCCCTCAGCCGCTCCTCCCCACACTCCTGCTCCAGACCCTTCTCTGGCCACGCTCCAGTCCCTCCAGGTCCTTCTGGGAACAAGGGGCCCAAAACTGACCCCAGGATTTGAGGTGTGGCCTTCCTACCGCCCAGTCCAGGAGGATGATCCCTGCCCTAGTCTTGCTGGCTACACCAGTGTTGATCCAAGCCAGCATACTGGTGGCCTTCTTGGCCACCTGGGCACACACTGGCTCATCTTCAGCTGCCTGTCAACCAGCACCCCCAGATTCTTTCCCGCTGGGCAGTTTCCAGCCATTCTTCTGCAAGCCTGTAGCATTGCCTGGGGTTGTTGTGACCCAAGTGCAGGACCTGGCACTTGGCCTTGTTGAACCTCATCCCATTGGTCTCAGCCCATCAGTCCAGCCCAGCCAGGTCCCTCTGTAGAGCCTCCCAACCCTCAAGATGATTCATCCGAATCTCCAGGGCAAAGCAGCAGTATGTTCACTTATTTATTGAAATCATTTCCTAAAAAAGCTGCCCAGAGCTCCCTGGGAGCCTGAAGGACATCAAGGGCAGCGGGCAAGACCCTTGGGCGGCTTTGCTTAGAAAAATGAAGGCATGAAGAGGGCTTTTGTTTTAAAGATCATAGAATCATAGCATCATAGAATGTTTTGGGTTGGGAGGGACCTTTTAAAAGGTCGTCTAGTCCAACCCCCCTGCACAGAGCAGGGACATCTGCAACTAGAGCAGGTTGCTCAGAGCCCCAGCCAACCTCACCTGGAAGGTTTCCAAGGATGGGGCATCAACCACCTCTCTGGGCAACCTGAGCCAGTATTTCATCACCTTCATTGCAAAGAATTTCTTTTTTCTCTCCAGTTTAAATCTCCCCTCTTTTTGTTTAAAACCATCACTCCTTGTCCAGGCCCTGCTCAAAGGACTGTTCCCACCTGACAAGCCCCTTGAAGTCCTGAAAGGCCCCCAGAAGGTCTCTGCGGAGCCTTCTCTTCTCCAGGCTGAAGAAGCCCAACTCTCCCAGCCTGGCCTCCCAGCAGAGGCTTCCAGCCCTCCCAGCATTGCTGGGGCTCCTCTGGCCCCGCTCCACCAGCTCCCTGTCTCTCCTGGGCTGAGGACTCCCAAACTGGAGCCAGCCCTGCATTGGGGGGGGTCTCCCCAGAGCCCTGGGAGCAGAGGGGCAGAATCCTTTGTCTTGAAATAATCTCCCTTCAACCAAAACAAACACCAGATCCTGTAGCTTGCAGGCCCAGCTCCTCCAGCATCCCTACATTCCCACGGATCCCTCACAAACGCAGATCCCATCTCGTGGCCATGGGGGAGGATTCCCAGGAGGGAGGAACCTCTGCTCCAGCGCGTTCGAGGGAACTGAGCCGTCTCAAAGCCGGTGCTGAGAGCACAAAGCCTTTTCCTCCAGCCAAATCCAGCACAGGAAGCACAGTCCCTGGGTTCTCATTAAGCGGCCGCTCGCATTAGGCAAGTCCTGATCAGCCGCGTTCAGCCTCCGCCGCCCTCCCTCCCTCCCTCCCTGGCATTGTTGAACCTCAGAGCGATGGGCACTTTTACAGGAAGGGTAAAGACACCAAATAGGGATTGGAGGCAAATCAAAACTGTTTAATTAGGGAGCAAAAAAAAACACGTTCAAAGTTTCATCTCAGAAAAAAACAAGCGAGTAACGACAACCTCGGGGCAAATATTTATATTTTCGGTAACGTCCAAGTATTGTGTTTCAATATTTTTGGAAGAGAAAAGATGTTTTTGTGGGTAAATCTTTCCTGGGTTAGTTCAGAAGGGGGGATTTACATCATCCTGGAGCTGGAAGGAATAATTTTCACCATGTGTCGAGCAAAAACTGACTCCAAACGCTGGCACTCGCGGGCAGCGCTCAGAAACTGGGCTGCAGAGGGAGGTGGAAAACGGTGCTGCTGGAAAGCAGGATCCCAGCAGGGCTGGGGCAGGGCCGTTGCCAACCCCTCGTGCTCTGCCGGTACCTTTCCAACCCGCTTCATTTCGTTTCACCTTGAATGAGGGACGAGAGTGACCCATGAAAAACAACAAGGCCGAGGGATGGTGCCAGCCACGTCCCCGTCCCCAGGCGCTCGCCCGGGAATTGTTTAATTTATTAGGGACGGAGCCTCCGTTCCCGTCTGTTCGCACCTTTTTCCAGGTCACCGGTGACTGGCACGGCCAGTTCTCCTGGGGAGCCTGTGGGTCATTCCCTGCATTGTCAAAATTCACCCTCGATTCCTGTTCTCCGATCCTTTGCTGCCTTTTCACAGCCCGCGAGAGGTCTTCTCCACATCAGCGGCACTGAGCTCTCCTGGGCCGAGGCGTGATCCTCCACATCTCCACAACGTTGGAGAGGCTTTCCTTAAAAAAAACCAAAACCAAACCAAAAAGGCTCATAGGAGGCAAATGAGCAGAAAGCTTCCATTCCAGGGTAGGCAAGAGCGCAGGATGATCTGTCCAAGTGTGGTGGGATTAAAACATCCCACATTCCAGACCTTCTGCAGGTGGCTGAAGCCCAAGCTCAGTGATGAGCATCCCCCAAGGTTGGGTAGATCCTCAGATTTAGCTCAGGATAAAGTATCTCATCTGAAAAGAGCTTCATAGGAAACGCTGAAGAAGTAGCAGAGGGGACGGTTGGGTGTCCTCAAGTATCTGGGACTCTTGGAGGAAACACCAGTTGGTTGTCCTGAGCAGCTGGTTCGTCGTCCTTCAGTCACACTTACCCCCAGCTGCAGTTCTCGTGCAGCTTCTTGGCCTGGCTTTGGACTGGCTTGGGACCATGTTGCACCATGGAGAGCAAGGACCTGGGCTTTGCGGGACCTCTGCACTCTGTGGGTTGATGTGAAGACAACCTAGAGCAGGAAGTGACCATGTCACCCACCCAGGCACACCGCTCCACAGGTACACCACCAAACATCAGGACCCAGCACCGTGGTGGTGACGATTTGAGCCGGTTCTACCAAACCAGCAGGTTCCCATGTCACGTCCAACACAGTCAGTGGCAGCACCCCTTTCACACACATCTTTGGAGCTGAAGTCACCGTGGGATATTTGCAGACGGGTGTCACCCTTCCCATCCCTGAATTACTACCTTAGCAAGACCCTGGGAGGGGCTTCCAAACTTTCCCCATGGCCTGGTGATGCCTGGGGAGGTAGAAGGAGAGCCACGGTCACATTCCTGCAGGCATTTGCTGCGCACTGTATCAGCCACCTCCAATGTTCCACAGCCCCCCATTTCACTCCCACCGTCTCCCATCTGCCATGCCATAGAAGACACGCATCCCTCCTCTCCCACAATCCTGGCGCTGGGTGGACACGCAGCTCTGGAACAAGGCATCCGTTTTTGTGGCCTTGAGCAGCATCTCCCTCTGGTGGCTAAGGAACAAGGAGCTATGGGGAGAAACACCTCCCCAGAGCGACTTCTTGTGTCTGGCAGCGTCGGGGGAAGCTCTGGATGTGCACTAGGTCACTGGGACATCTTGTGTTCTCCCCCTCCCCGAGATGAGAAGGACGGAGGAGGATATCTGGAGCTGTGATTTGCAGCTGGACAGTCCTCCTACTCCAAGCAGGGCTTTAACTAAAGATAAGAAATTTCTATAGGTGGAGACTTGTGGTTCAGGACTGGGATTGTACCCAGCGTGCAGGGCTTGGTCTATGGGTGCCACTGGGCTCTCATGCAGGCTGGAAGTCTTTAAGGACAGATAATCCACATTATTTCACCTGATTTTGCATTGTTCCCAAAGAGAAAGTGAGGAGGAGCGTGGTGGGATGTCACCAGTGATCACCTTCCACCCTCACAGAGCAAAGCTATGGGAACATGGTTGTCACATCTACGCTCCCATGTGTACCCCAGTCATCATGCCCCCTCCAGTGCCGTCCCCAGAGTCCCCCTTCTCTTGGCTACTCCTCAACCCATCCGGGATTTCCGCAACCACCTCCTCTGAGGTCAGAGGTCTCAGCTCATGGTGCACTCCCAGGCCCTCTGTGCACCGTGGATGTGCTCTGAGAAATCCAAGTCCTCGGATATGCCTGATTCCTATGCCCAAAAGTAATCTCTACTTTCTTAGAAGTATCTATCCGGCCATATTTTCTTTTCTGACTGGTCAATGGGGTAGCTTCACGATGGCTGCTCGGTGCTGTCAGACCTCCACCACCTGCAGCTAGCCCATGCCACCACCAAGGTAGCGTTAAGCCATAGGACACAGTCCTCCCAGCCACTTCAGGACCCTTACCAAGTTTTGCAGTTACCCCTAAACCAGACCCCTGGCTGTTCCAAGACAGTCCCTGGTAAGCCCCACTTCAGTTAGCACAAAACCTGTGGTCTGCTGTCCACGGCAGCAACCCTGGGTTTAGTGGGTGAAGGACACTTACATCACTCACAAGTGCAGCAGGGATGGGGTAAATCCTTCAGTGTCTCAAGACCCTGGAGCAGGATAGAAGAGTAAACCCTCAATGCATTTGCTTCTCCTGCCCAATCTTGTCTTGTGATAAGAACCATAGGATGTTTAGCCAAGGTCAAATCTGCTGCCGCTGGAGAGCATCCAAGGATTGGATCCCACCAAGTACAATGCCGTGCACTGTGATATTTCGGTTGGAGGCTTGTTTTCCAGCCTGCTGGACTTCAAATCTTAGATTTGGATGCTCTTACAATCTGCAGCTAATGCTCAAAACCTACCCTAAATGTTCTTAGTATTAATTTAGTGTCTAGCTTCAACAGGTCTTGGCATGTTACTGTTTCTTAAGGTTGTGTGTAACTAAAATTAGATCATAGAATCTTAGAATGGTTTGGGTTGGAAGGGACCTTTCAAGGTCATCTAGTCTAACACCCCTGCAGGGAGCAGGGACATCTGCAACTAGAGCAGGTTGCTCAGAGCCCCAGCCAACCTCACCTGGAAGGTTTCCAGGGATGGGGCAGCGACCACATCTCTGGGCAACCTGGGACAGGCTCTCACCACCCTCACTGTAAAAAAATTCTTCCTTCTCTCCAATTTAAATCTCCCTCTTTTAGTTTCAAACCATCACCCCTTGTCCTCTCACAACAGGCCCTGCTAAAAGGACTGTTCCCACCTGACAGGCCCCTTGAAGTCCTGAAAGGCCCCCAGAAGGTCTCTGCGGAGCCTTCTCTTCTGCAGGCTGCACAAGCCCAACTCTCCCAGCCTGGCCTCCCAGCAGAGGCTTCCAGCCCTCCCAGCATTGCTGGGGCTCCTCTGGCCCCGCTCCACCAGCTCCCTGTCTCTCCTGGGCTGAGGACTCCCGAGCTGGAGCCAGCCCTGCATTGGGGGTGGTCTCCCCAGAGCCCTGGGAGCAGAGGGGCAGGATCCCCCCCTGGCCCTGCTGCCCACGCTGCTGGGGATGAGCCCAGGGGGCCAGGGGCTGCTGGGCTGCGAGCGCACGGGGCCGGCTCAGCTCCAGCTCCTCACCCCCAGCACCCCCAAGTCCTTCTCCGCAGGGCTGCTCCCCATCCCTTCATCCCCCAGCCTGCAGATCTCCTGGTCCAGGACGCAGCCCCTTTTGTGTGACCTCTCCAACCTAAAGGGAAGGTTCTGGGTTAGGAAGGGAAAGGGAAAAATCAGTCTCGATGAAACAAAACAGCTGAACTTGCGGGCGGGTAGAACCGGAATGGGTAGAAAATCTAAGAAAACAGGAAAACGGAGTCGCGAAGGCGAGGGGAGGAGGCGAGGTCACATCCAGCCAGGAAGCTGCACAGCGGTCGGCTTGCAAAGCAGCAGGAGAGCAAGGTCCAACAGCGTCTTCAGCACGGTCCTGAGAGGACCTGGCCCCACCATGAGGCACAGACGCTGCAAAGGCCGGTTTGTTTTTCCAAGCATCGTTATCTATTCTCAAAGGTAGAAAAACAAACCAGATCAAAACCTCCGTTAACGCCGAGGCAGCTCTGCTGCCTTCCCCGCGGTGCACACTGCGAGGAGGACTCTGGAGAAGCCGCCGCAGCTGCTTCCTCCCTGCAGAGCACAGCCACAGCACAGCCTGTTAGCTTTGAAGGGAGCTTTCACCACGCTGGATGGTGGCTTCCCTCCAAAACCAGCACCAACTGGGTTTTCACTGCCTGGATCAGCTTGAAGAATCATCTGGTCGGGTCAATCCCGAGCAGCCAATGCTACATGGAAGCTTTTTTTTTTTCGTAATTCACTGCATGTCTGTCCTTCCTGTTGCCTTTCCTGTTCCATGGCAACACCAGAGTCCTGCCCACAGCAGGAAAACAGCTGGAGGACACAGCCAGATGTGCACCAACTGGCACCCATGACCTCACTGGTGAACCCAGCTGACCAGACCTCAATCATCACGCCAAGAGGCTGGGCAGAAAAGGCCACCTGAAGGAGTTGGGGCAGCAGGCAAGCGAGCAGGACATGGCTTTTGTCTGCAGTTCGGGGTCCTGAGGTTCTGGTTGGCAGTACGAAGAGGGTCTGGGCTCCTCTGAGGCCCCAGCAAATGGAGCTGGTAAAGTTCTCAAGGTGAACTTTGAAGGGAAAACAAATCAAGCACTGCTGAGACTTATTGTGGGGCTTATTCTGCTGAGAAGGAAGGGGATCTGAGAGTAAAACTCCCTATTTTTCTGGTTTAGGCACTTGTTTATCCTGAGAAGACGGCTGCTTTGGTCAGCTTCGCAGCCCCTGGAGACAGCAGCCAGATCTCTGTGCTGGGATGTAGGCACTTGGTAAAGGACGTGCTTCAAGACAAGGTCACAAATACATCAAAGGCAGCATGCTCCAGCTGCCCAGCAGGACTGCTACATAAATAAGCTCCATAAATACCAAAACCTGAACTTTGAAGGCTTTTAAAGACCTTTGCAGCTCTTCAAAACTGGAAGTAGAAGAGGCACCAGGAGGAAAGGTGATGTCCTAGCGATGGAATATTACATCTGCCCAGTGGCAGGGGCACCATGGCCAGCATTAACATCCCACCACCTCCTGCCATAGCCTGTTGAGGAAGCAGTCACCCCAACATTGGCCCAAGATGATGATGCAGCGATTTTAGGGTCACTCCTGCAACCCAGTCAGGTCTTTTCCCTCTCCCAGCTCCCCCAGTCCTTGCTGTGGGCACCTCGAGTCGGCCTTGGGGGTGGAGGTGAAGCACGGCGGCCTCAGCTTACTCCTCATGACGGTCCCTTGTGTGCCACAAGAGTGGCTGTCCCAAAGGCGGTGCGACCCCACGAGGGCACCCTCCAGCTCCGCGGACTCCGAGCCCTCTCTGGAGGGATCCGCCACCCCACAGCTGCCCGTGCCGCCGATGGAAAAGCTGCGCTGCAGATGTTTGTGGCCACAGATGCCCAGGATGGGGCTGATGCTCACCATCCCAAGGGATAGTTCCTCTCTTCCGCCTCCTCCTCTTCCCAGGCAGCCTGGAGGAGGCTGGGCTTCGCCATCTCTTTGTACCAGGGCCATGGACGTGGCCGCGGCTGTCTCCACGCCGGGAGAGGAGATGCCTCCTGTGTTTGCACTGAAATACAAAGAGGAGCCCTCAGCTGGATCCGGGGAGAAGCTGCTGGGAGGGGATACAGCTGGGTGAAAACCAGGCTCCTGCCCTGCTCCGTCCTCCTGTGCTGTTCTCACAGTCCCAGCGCCGGGTTTTCCACTTTCTCCGTTCCCCACCGCCACCAATTTCTCACCAGTCAGACCAGATTCAACACCCTGAGGATCGATTTCCCTTGTGGGGAGGGAAAGGTTTGTCCCAGGATCAACACCAGCAGGTTTCTCCATCATCCATGCTCCAGGGTAAACCTCTCCCATGCCACCATCTCCAAAAGCTGCGTTGATGGTGGACATATCTCCTGTCTTCATGGCCAGCTTTACCAGCAGCCAGTGGTGATGGTTTGTCCAGTTGTCCTCCAAACACGCTCTGAACTGCAGGGAAGAGGAGCTGTTCCCATTTTTGGAATGTGCCATAGTTCCTCCTCCTGCCAAGGACTCTCCATCTCCCAAAATTCCCAAACTCTGCCCTGCTTGGGAGTCATCTCCAGCCACCTCATCAGCATGGGCAGCCGCAGCACTGCAGGTTGTCTCCAGGAAGCCTTTCCAGATCTCTGTGGATTTGGGATGGAGCAGACTGTAATAAACCACCAGAGCTGCTGCACCTGAAAAAGAACAGGAAGGTGTCAGGGGACGAGTCCCAGCAGTGTTTTGGTGATCAAAGAATTGTAGCATCCTAGAATGTTTTGGGTTGGGAGGGACCTTTTCAAGGTCATCTAGTCCAATCCCCCTGCAGGGAGCAGGGACATCTGCAACTAGAACAGGTTGCTCAGAGCCCTGTCCAACCTCACCTGCAATGGTTCCAGGGATGGGGCATCAACCACATCTCTGGGTAACCTGGGCCAGGGTCTCACCACCCTCAGTGTACAAAATGTCTTCCATCTCTCCAGTTTAAATTTCCCCTCTTTTAGTTTCAAACCATCACCCCTTGTCCTCTCACAACAGGCCCTGCTAAAAGGACTGTGCCCACCTGGCAGGCCCCTTGAAGTCCTGAAAGGCCACCAGAAGGTCTCCCTGGAGCCTTCTCTTCTCCAGGCTGCACAAGCCCAACTCTCCCAGCCTGGCCTCCCAGCAGAGGCTTCCAGCCCTCCCAGCATTGCTGGGGCTCCTCTGGCCCCGCTCCACCAGCTCCCTGTCTCTCCTGAGCTGAGGACTCCACAGCTGGACCCAACCTGACCTGGGATGTTTCCAGGGATGGGGCATCGACCACCTCTCTGGGCAAGCTGGGCCAGGGTCTCAGCACCCTCAGTGTAAAATCATCGGTATATATGCTCAAATGTAAATATTTCCTTGCAGAGATCCCCTGCATTCTACCACAGCCAGGACTGGTCCCTGAGCACCAAGATCACAGAAAGCACACAGAGATGTGCTTCAAAACCGCACATAGGGTATGTGGCAGCGGTACCTGAGCCATCTGGTGACATCTTGATCATTTCTGCAAAGCCTCCCTCCCTCTTCAGGGACGAGCTTTCAAGAAATGATGAAGAAATGAAACTCAAGGGAGATTTACATATTATCAAACGCATTCAGATGCTTTATCTGGAAGAAATAAAAGAGCCTGATGCAACTGAAACAACGAATGGTGCTCATTTACTCTTGAAACATGCAACCCAAGCTCTCAAAACCAGCAGCTCTTACCTATTACAGACCCTGACATGACGGCCCCGGTGACGCACAGGCTGCTCCTCAGCTCTGCCTGCAGGAACTGGGTGGCCAGCAGTAGCAGGAAGGTGTTTTCCATCAGCATGATCTGCAGGGCAGAAGGAAAAGAGTCATCACTTTTATCCTTCAGATGGCCTTAGATGCCCTTCTGATGACAGGAAACATCCCGTTTCTTGATTCTGCCGATTTATTTTGCACACAACTTATCACTGAGAACTTAAAGGTTGCTGAACTGAGCTTTCTGTAAGGTCTTGACTTTTTTTTTAACCATGAAAAGCAACCCTGGCAGAGCAGGACAGCTGCTCTGGTGTTACTGGGACGTTGCATGGCTGCTGCTAAAGAAACAAAGCCGGTGTAGGAGGGGCATCCACCTTGGTGACCACATGGCTTTGCCTGGATGCAGTAAACGCTGGATTCTCATCCAGCAGTCACGTGAGAGATGAGAAAGGAGAGTGTGGAGCTCTTGCTTCTCTTCAGCATCTTCATCCAAGTGGAATACTGAAGATTCTGGGTACTCACTGCGTAAAACACGGCCACCCTGTGCTTGGAGGGACCAGGCCGGACATTCACGTAGCAGAAGATGTACACGGCTCCCACCAGGCAATTGAACAGCCTCCAGCGGCAGGGCTGGGCCACGATGTCCGTCTGCTGGGCCACCAGCCAGAAGGACATGAGTAACCAGTGGACACCTGCAAGGAGAAGAGACTGACAGGGTAAAACTGTCCCAGGAGGAGGCTGCAAAGCACTCCAGGAGCATCCCAGAGGCTGGCAGCAGGATGGGACATGGGGAAGATGATCCCAGACCTCACCTGCCACAGCAAAAACCCAGAAGGAATACAGCCTGGCAAAGAGCACCAGGGCCAGAACCCTGGTTCCCAGCATCCCTGTCCTCCAGAGCAGCAGGCAGAGGATGGCCACGGCCGGTGGGCAGAGGTGTCCAGGTTTCAGCAGGCAGGAGAAGCGGCTGTAGGAGACCAAAGCCCAAGCGAGGGAGAGCAGGGACAGCCCAGCGCTGACACCTGGATGGAGACAGGGAGACTCCTGCTCTGAAGCATGTCTGACTGCTTTGTAGGACCGTATCTCACAAGCAGCGGCTGACACACCAGAGCTGTGCTGCCTTTCAGCGAGATCTGGACAGGCTGGGGAGCTGGCCAAAGGTGGACTTAATGAAGTTCAACAAGGGCAAGTGTAGGGTCCTGCGTCTGGCGAGGAATAACCTCCTGCACCAGTACTGGTGGAAAGCAGCTCTGCAGAGAGTCCTGGTGGACACGTTCCCCATGAGCCAGCAATGGGCCCTTGTGGCCAAGAAGGCCAATGGGATCCTGGGGGGCATTAAGAAGAGTGTGTCCAGCAGATCAAGGGAGGTTCTCCTCCCCCTCTACTCTGCCCTTGTGATGCCACATCTGGAGTGGTGTGCCCAGTTCTGGGCTTCCCAGTTAAAGAGGGACAGGGAAATACTAGAGAGAGTCCAACGGAGGCTATGAGGATGGTTAAGGAACTGGAACATCTCTCCTATAAGGAAAGGCTGAGAGAACTGGGGCTCTTTAGTCTGGAGAAGCCCGAGAGAGGATCTCATTTCATATTTACAAATCTCTGAAGGGTTGTTGTCAAGTGGAAGCGGCCAGTCTCTTGTCAGTGGTGTCCAGTGCCAGGACAAGGGGCAATGGGCGCAAACTGGAACCCAGGAAGTTCCACCTCAACATGAGAAGAAACTTTCTTGCTGTGAGGGTGACAGAGCCTGGCCCAGGCTGCCCAGAGAGGTTGTGGAGTCTCCTTCTCTGGAGGAAATTCAAAGCTGGCTCAATATGTTGCTGTGTGGCCTGCCCTGGGTGATCCTGCTCTGGCAGGAGGGTTGGACTCAATCTCCAGAGGTCCCTTCCAACCCCTACCAGTCTGTGATTCTGTGATTCTGTGATTCTGTGCTAAGGAGCTGTTGGTAGCACAGCACCCTGATACAACACAGACACACCGCTGTCCTGCCACCTGGAGTACTTCTACCAAGCCCTGCTGAATGTGGCCTCCTTTGCATGCTTGGCATCTCCCTGCTTAGATCTTCTGACCACTCCCTGTCACGGGCAGAGCTCTGCAGCAGCAGGGAAGGTCCTCCTCTGGCCACAGCAATCGGATCTGAGACTGACACTAATTTGAGTGCGACCTTGTGCCCGCGGTGACTCCACACCCCAGCTTCCCCCTTTGCACACGTGCAAGTTCACCTCTTCTACAAAGCAGCCCCAAACCCTACGTGCCCAGCACTGCACTGTGATCAGGGCTGGACCATAAACCCAGCCAAGTCACTGTCTTGCCACAGAGGTCCCCCTTTCAAGGGACCAATTGTATTGTCCAGGAGAAGCCATGGGTAGCTCAGAGACTTCTTTGAGTTCAGCCATAGTAGATCTTACAGCAACATTTTGGTTGGAAGAGACCTTGAAGACCATCAAGTCCAACTGTTAACTCAGCACTGCCAAGTCACCACTAAACCATGTCCTTAGATTCAAGCCACCAATGTCAAACCATGCCCCATCTTCAAGCCACACTTCTCCCTGCTGCTTCGTACTGGGGCTTCTACTCCTCTGCAGCCTGCTCCTCCATCCAGAGCCTGCCCTGCGTCGTGCCGGGTGGGCACACGTATGTCCCCCCTCCAAACTCATCACCCCTTCGCAACTCGCAGCGTCCTCCTGGGAATTCCCCGCTCACCGGGGACGAAGCCCACTGGGTCCACTGCCACGATGACGTAGGACTGCAGCAGGAGGTGAGGCAGGGCCTGCAGCAGGGCTTCCAGGAGCTGCAGCACACACACGTCCCCGTATTGCATCACCACCTCCCCGGCACGGGCACTGCCGCCCATCTTTGCCGCCATCCGTAAAACATCCCAGTACCTGCAAGAGAGTCACCGCGAAGGGATGTCCATCCTAGTTTTGGTAGGTTTGGGCCAGCACCAGGGTTGGGAAGGGCTGGGTGGACCATAGGGAAGCATCTCTCACCGCTTCCAGAGGCCGAACTGCAGGAAGTGGAGTGTCAGGAGGCAGCAGCCAGGCGGGCGGCCGTCTGCCCGAAACCAGAGGATGCTGAGGAGCTGAGCTGCGTAGCCGGGCACCGTGCAGGCGATGGTCATCCCAAACCAGCCCAGCTGCCCACGGACAAGGTAGTGGATGATGGTCCAGAGCCCTGGAAAGTGGCAGAGAGGCACCGGTGAGGGATGTCACCAACACCCACCCCCAGCAACTGAAAGGTGCTACCCAGAACCTGCCTCAAACAGACAGAATCATAGAATGGTTTGAGTTGGAAGGGACCTTTGAAGGTCACCTAGTCCCATCCGCCTGCACTCAGCAGGGACATCTGCAAGTAAAGCAGGTTGCTCAGAGCCCCGGCCAACCTCACCTGGAATGGTTCCAGGGATGAGGCAGTGACCACCTCTCTGGGAAACCTGGGACAGTCTCTCACCACCCTCAGCATCAACAATTTCTTCCTTCTCTCCAATCTAAATCTCACCTCTTTTTATTTAAAACCATCACTCCTTGTCCTGCCCCAACAAGCCATGCTCAAAAGTCTGTCCCCATCTTTCTGACAGGCCCCTTGAAGTCCTGAAAGGCCACCAGAAGGTCTGAAGAAGCCCAACGCTCCCAGCCTGGCCTCCCAGCAGAGGCTTCCAGCCCTCCCAGCATCGCTGGGGCTCCTCTGGCCCCGCTCCACCAGCTCCCTGTCTCTCCTGGGCTGAGGACTCCCGAGCTGGAGCCAGCCCTGCAGGGGGGGCCTCCCAGGGGATGCAGCCCAGGGGGCCAGAGGCTGCTGGGCTGCGAGCGCACGGGGCTGGAACTGCATCTCCAGCTGCCAAGGGGGTTCGCTGCCCTCGGCCCCATCTTATCTCCAGCTGCCAGCTCCCCGTGGCTTGTCAGCTGTGGCACAGCCATTGCCACAGAGGGGTTTGGCTGAAAGAAAGGCTCTGATAAAAACTACTCAGACGAGGGCTCACGCTCAAAATAAATTACAAAAGAAAAAGCGGTCATGGCTTAACCCCAGCCAGTAACTAAGCACCAGGAAGCTGCTCACACAGTTCTCCTGCCTCCCAGTGGGATGGGAAAAAAAAAACCCTCCAAAAACTCGAGGGCTGAAATAAGAACAATTTCATAACTTAATAAAAATAAAATGACAATAGAAAATACGGTAACAACAGTAATCACAACGAAAAGGAATATAACAAAAACATACCCCAAGAAAAGCGAAGTGATGCACGATGCCATCGCTCACCACCCACTGAATGATTCCCAAGCAGCCATCGGCCCGTCCTGGCCAGTTCACCCCAGTGTCTATACTGGACGTGATGTCCTGCGGTACAGAGCATCCCTTTGGCTAGTTCAGGTCAGCTGTGCTGGCCACGCTCCCTCCCAGCTTCTTGTGCTTCTGCACGCTAGCAAAACATGGGAAGCCAGAAAGTCTTTGATTCTTTAGCAATAACTAAAACCATCATTCTCCTGCTCTGCTCTGCTCTGGGGAGACCTCCCCCTGCAGGGCTGGCTCCAGCTCGGGAGTCCTCAGCCCAAGAGAGACAGGGAGCTGGTGGAGCGGGGCCAGAGGTGCCCCAGCAATGCTGGGAGGGCTGGAAGCCTCTGCTGGGAGGCCAGGCTGGGAGAGTTTGGCTCATTCAACCCGGAGAAGAGAAGGCTCCAAGGAGACCTTCTGGGGGCTTTTCAGGGCTTCCAGGGTCCTGTCAGAAAGATGGGGACTTTTGAGCAGGGCCTGTTGTGAGAGGACAAGGGGTGATGGTTTAAACTAAAAGAGGGGGAGATTTAGACTGGAGAGAAAGAAGAAATTTTTCACAGTGAGGGTGGTGAGAGCCTGCCCCAGGTTGCCCAGAGAGGTGGTCACAGCCCCATCCCTGGCACCATTCCAGGGGAGCTTGTCTGGGGCTCTGAGCAACCTGCTCTACTTGCAGATGTCCCTGCTCAGTGCAAGNCGGCTCCGCGCCTCTCTCCCGCCGGGCGATGTTACGTCAACGTTGCTTACGTCACGGGGGCTCGTCGGGGTCCTGTGGCCGCACAGATGGGTGGGGGTTGCACCAGCCCGAGAGCGCTGGAGATCCTGGGCATTTACAGAACGCTGTCCCGGTATCTCCACAGTTGTTGCCGACTTGCACAAGTCCATGCCGATGTCCCCTCGGTTGTTGTGCACCTGCACAAGTCCTGCCTAATACCCCTGGGTTGTTCTGTGCCTGTATGAGCCCGTCTCGATGTCCCCCAGATTGTTGTGCACTTGCACAAGCCCACCCTGATGTCCCCCAGGTTGTTCTGTGCTTGCACAAGCCCACCCTGATGTCCCCCAGGTCGTTCTGTGCTTGCACAAGCCCACCCTGATGTCCCCCAGCTCGCTGTGGACTTGCACAAGCCCACCCTGATGTCCCCCAGGTTGTTCTGTGCTTGCACAAGCCCACCCTGATGTCCCCCAGCTCGCTGTGGACTTGCACAAGCCCACCCTGATGTCCCCCCGGTTGTTGGGCACTTGCACAAGCCCATCGTGATGTCCCTGGGTTCTTGTGCACTTGCACAAGCCCATCGCGATGTCCCCTCGCGAGGCCCAAGTGCCGCGCATCTGCCGCAGGATCGAGCACTAGGTGGCAGCCGGGACATGGTGTGCACCGAGCCATAAATTAATTCGGTTGTTTTTCTTCCCCCCAGCCAAGAGATGAAACCTTTGTGAATGGAGCTCCCAACCGTTGGTGGTTGCAGATGCCCACGGGTGTGCAGGGACGTGTCCCAACTGCTTCCCCCAGCAGTCTCCAGGCTCCACCCCCTGAGAAACGCATTGTAGAAAGTAAATCCTCAGCAAGTTGCTCTAGGAAAGGCCACCAAGAGGTTTTTACTTAGGTCCAAATAACATCTAAAGTTTTGTCATCGCTTTTGCAAAGTCCTATAGGGAGCTCCCAAAGCTTTGGACATCAGCTGGGTTCTCAAGATGTACGAGCGTTTGGGGGATTTCGCTCTTGTTTGCGGCTTTTACTGCCGTTTTTCAAAATTTTAGTGACTTTCTTTGCAACCCTGGGACCAAAACCTAGACCCTGCTGCTGGACAGGAGCAATGCTTCTCACGCATTCAGCTCAGTCCCAGAGTGGGGACTTTTTGAGATACAAAAACTCAGCTTCTGGGGTTCTCTAGAAGTTCCCAGAACATTGTGCCTGACCCTGCCATGCTCTAGAACACCCCTCTCTGATATTTGCAGGTGAGTGATGAATTCAACGTCCTGCTTGTGCTCAGGGCCATTGATGTAGAAGCCCCATCCCCTGAAACCTTCTAGGTGAGGTTGGCCGGGGCTCTGAGCAACCTGCTCTAGTTGCAGATGTCCCTGCTCAGTGCAGGGGGGTTGGACTAGATGACCTTGAAAGGTCCCTTCCAACCCAACCCAGTCTATGGTTCTATGATGTGCTGTTGACTAGGAAGTCAAAACTGCCCGGAGATGTCATTGTCTGATTGTCCCTCTTTCAGGGAGCACCACCAGCATCTCTGCCCGGTCTCCAAGCACTGTGTTTTACCAAGCATGTAAGAACTTCACCTCTTTGCAGCCTCAACTCCAGTGTTTGGATTTGGTGGTCAGTGGATTAAAAAAGTCACGGGTGGAAGGTGACAGGTCACAGGTGGAAGTCCTTTTCCTCTTGTCCTTCTACCATGTCCATGTTCATTAGCTGACAATGTTGAGCTCTTGGGTCCAGCTCCAGCAAAGCAGTTTAATAAAGTTGGAGTTACAAAAAGGGCTCTGGAACCAAGCGAAGCTCAGTCTTGGTTGCCTCTGAGCCTCGTCCTCCACGGTTTATACTGCAACAACCACAATGGCTGCCAAACGGCCCATTCCTAGAAATCCCAACTTTTTGCATGCAAAGCACAACTAAGCCTCTCACAGGCACCAAAGCCTCTTCCAAAGCTGTGGGTGGGCTGTTGAAGAACCGTCTTTGCTTGCAAATCCAGCAGTGAGAAAGTTGCACGGGTTTGTGCAGGTGTAACATGGCCTGATCCTTCTTGTCACTCACAGAAGACACGTGAACCTCATCATCTCATTCCTCCCACCCCTCATTGTCTTCATGCCTGGGAAGGAGCCACCCCGAGGTCCCTCCACTGTCTTTTCTCAGTCTCCAAGTGACTGATGATGACAAAAGCAATCCCTCTTTCTGCCCAAAGGCTTTGTTCCAAGCCAGGAATAAATTCCCGTGCCACACAAGATGTGCCATTACCACCCTGAAACAGTGCCAAGCAGAGAAGGAGAAAGCCAGAAATCCTTCCAGCAGATATTCCCAGAGCCACCCACCCTCCCTGGTTTCACTGCCATCTCCCAGCTGCTCTGGCTGCCATCCAGTCACTGGTTTGGCTGCAGGTTTTTTTTTTTCTTCTATATTTTAGCGCCCAGGAGACTCCTCTTGCTAAAAAACCCCTCAGGTCTCCGATGAAGCTACATCCAGAAGATGGTGAAGGCACCTCTCTGTATTTTATTTAGTGAGCTTAGCAAATGAAGATCCTCCAGCTCCTCCATGCAAAGCTGTTTCTTTAACCTTCAAGCATTTTTTGGGATTCTCTGCTGCACCTTCTCATATTTTAACCCCCACCGGTATTTGCAGAGATCTGTTGGCTGTGCTGCTGGAGGTTTAACACCTTGGTGGGGCTGATTCTGGATTCACTCTCTGTGTGGCTTTGGGAAATCTTTTTTGGGGGGGAGGTCTAAAATGGGAACAAATATTCCTTTCTGTGCAGAATCTGGATTTCTGGAGACAAAGATGCAGCTCATCGAGATTTGAGTGTGCACGTACCTCGAAGGGAACTGGGCCTTGTCCACATGGTCATTGCTCTGGCTAAATGGTTGCTGAAATATCTGGCTGGCTGTGCTATTCATGGAGCAGGTGGTTCTTTGGATCAGGCCACAGGAACTATTCGTGGAGGAGATGATGCTTTGGATCAGACCATGGGAACTATTCCTGGAGGAGATGGTGCTTTGGATCAGACCATGGGAACTATTCCTGGAGGAGATGGAGCTTTGGATCAGGCTGTGGGAGCCAGCAGGTGTCGGTCTTAAGAGGATAATTCCACTCAGGGTGGGGATCTGTTGTGGTATCTCTCCACACAAGAGTTTCTAATTAGCGGTTACGATGTGCATCCTTTGAACGTATTATTGGGATCCAAATACGATTGCTAAATCCCAGCAAATCACATTCATCAAAGCCGTATAAATACAGACCAATTTCTTCCTCCTGCAGAGTCTCTTGGTCTCAGTGGCTTTGTGGTGGAGCTCCACAGTCAACCCAAGCCATGAAGATACTCGTCCTGCTTGTTCTTCTTCTCCCCGCAGCGTCCCAGACTGCTATAGGTAAGTGTGAATACAACCAACGGGCATTTTTGTGTTTGGGAAAACATTCTGTAAACAAGGAACAACCTCGATGATGTGACGCTTGGTGTCGAACCTGCCTGGCGCTGAGGAGTCAAACTCCAGTTGGCCATTTCCAGCGCTAAACGGGGAGAGCATCAGAGTTTGCAGAACTCACAAACGCTTTTGGACGTGGCAACAAAACTCAACAGCAAGTGAATGGTCTCCTCAAGATGAGAGGAGATGCAGATGTCTTGTGAACACGAGGACAGGCTTTCGTCAAGCGTGCAAATCCAAAGATGCTCACCACTAGTTCTTTTTCTCAGTTACAGTGCCAGACACGGTGACGTGCCGGAAGACCAACGGCGAGTGTTCGTTCCTGCTGTGTCCCTTGTTTAAGACAGCCACCGGTACCTGCTACAGTGGACTGGCCAGGTGCTGCAGGCCCTTATGGTGACCCTCTGCAGTCCATGCAGGGGCCGGTAGCATCAGCAGCATCAGTGGCAGTGGCAGCAGTAGCGTAGTTTTGTCCTTTACGTGGGTGTGTGGTGGTGTCCGTGCTGTCTTTCCTCAGAGCTGGTGGGAGTTTTGCATGTGGCCATGTGTCTGCTCTTCACCTGCGTATCCACCCCTGGGAAATCACTGTGTGGCACCTCCTGATCCACTGGAGCCTGTCCCTCCACTGTCACCAGGGTTGAAGTGGTTGTCTGAAGCGGGGCAGCTCCTCTGCTCTCCCTTCCAAGGGTGGTTTGTGGTGGGAATGAGGCAGATTTCCTCCTCATGCTGGGGGAGAATCTCATGTGTCCCATGTGATGCTGAGATACCACAGCAGACCTCACCCATTCCATATGCTCTCCTGTAGCCACCCATGGAGCTCTGATGGCCTTGGCTACCACCCTGGTGTCACAAGGCTGATTTCCAACCACTGAAGAAGTTTAGTTGGGAAAGGGCTACCTGTTATGGCCCTGCTGCTTCACCTTGACTGAGCTCATGGAGGTGTGAAATGTGGAAAGCTGGTGCTAGGCAAGGCTTAGATCTGACAGTGCAGCGCCCTGGGACCTGCCTCCAGCTCTTGGACTTCTGCATCGCCCTTTCAACACGCCACATGCCAAAGGGGTGTTGGGAAGAGCCACCGCTGCTTTCTCTCCCCATGTCCTTTCTCTCCCCATGTCTCTTCTACCTTGTCCCTGCCTTTGACTTGTCTCTCTGCCTTCATCCTCACCAGCCAGGTCCTGCGTGGTGAGATCCCAGATCCTTTGGCCAGACCTTCTCCCTCCCCTGGGGCACTGAATTGCTCCTGTCAATGTGGTATTTAGAAATATCTTGGTTAATGTCAGTTACCTTGCCCACCTTCTCCATGATGGATGGATCTCTTTTCTGAACAGATGGGTAAATGTGAAATATAACCCTGATATTCCCGTCTTCCCTGTAGGACTCCTTTTTCCTTCCATAAGACTATTTATTTCCCATATCCCGTTATAATTACCTCAAGAGAAGATCTCTCATCTTTCACCTTTCCCATCCTGTATCCTCAGAAGACATTGTCCTGTCTCGATCATCTCTTCAGCTTCTCAAAGGACATTTGGCTGATCCAGACCCTGTTCTGGAGGGGACATCTGGTGAACTCTCACTTGACATCTATCGTGATACAGCAAGGGCTGGAAACTGAAGTCTCCAGGGATGTTCTGCGGTTCTCTTGCAGGCTCTGCAAAATATCTCAGCCTTCCAGTATTGAAGTGATCTGTGCCCTTTTTCTCTCCTCTAACACGTATTTACTGTGTCCCAAGAGGCTGTGGTTTGTGAACATCGAGTTGTGCAAGTACCTAATAAAGCATGAGTAATAACACAAAGCACTTTAAACAATTCTTTGGTGCGGAGTGTTTTCATCCCTCTGGTTTCTGAGGTGTAGGACCCGGGTCCTGTGGATCTTACCTCCAGCGACAGCTCATTGGCAGGCATGTCCATAACCTGGGGAACCTATGTAAGCCCAGATCAAGAGGATGTTTGGTTAACTCCACAGTCAGGGAGCTCAGATTTGTGCAGCCCAAGAAGATGGCTTAAAAAAATCTCAACACACATAGATAGAATCATAGCATCATATAATGGTTTGTGTTGGGAGGGACGTTTCAAGGCCATCTAGCCCAACCCCCCTGCAGGGAGCAGGGACATCTGCAAGTAGACCAGGTTGCTCAGAGCCCCAGCCAACCTCCCCTGCAATGGGGCCAGCGATAGGGCATCGACCACCTCTCGGGGCAACCTGGGCCAGGGTTTCACCACCCTCATCGCAAAGAATGTCTCTCTTCTCTCCAGTTTAAATCTCCTCTCTTTTATTTTAAAACCATCACCCCTTGTCCCATCCCAACAGGCCGTGATCAAAAGTCTGTCCCCATCTTTCTGACAGGCCCCTTGAAGCCCTGAAAGGCCCCCAGAAGGTCTCTGTGGAGCCTTCTCCTCTCCAGGCTGCACAAGCCCAACTCTCCCAGCCTGGCCTCCCAGCAGAGGCTTCCAGCCCTCCCAGCATTGTTGCCACCCTCCAACTGTGAATCTTTTAGTGTAGCAGCTTCTCCAGGCACATCCATTCCTGCAAACACACTGCAGCTGACATTATTCCATAGAACGGTGCCACTGTGGAAGGAAAAAATAATTCATAATAATCAAGTTCTCCAAGTCCAAAGGTGCTGTTGGAACCTTAATCACTCCTTCCATCTAGAGATTTGAAAGCCCTTTGTACTTGTGAAGTGAGGCTTGCACCTCCCCTAGGAGGTAGCCAAGCAAACAGAAGGTACCTGCTGTGATAATTAAGCCACGCTTTTCCACTCAGGATTAATTTTAACCCTTTTAATTTAGGAATAAACAATAATAATAGCAAAAAAGCAGCTATGTGGTGGTGTGCCAAAAAGTCGTAGTGACTCTGGCACAAGTCTTGCTTTCAGGAATAATAAGTGAGACTCCTCAGTGGTTGTATAATCATCGAAATTAGGGAATCAAGTGCTTTACAGGCTGTGCAACGGCAGCTATTCATGTTGCACGGATGAAGAAACTGGGGCACGAAACGGGGAGGTACCAGGAAGGTCATTGCCTCCTGGTCACCCATGACTAGGAGGAGGAGAAAGACCTTGGGAGTTGTGGTTTGATGCCCTAAATTTATTATCCCCTTTGAAAAAAAAAAAAGAAAGTAGCACGCAAAATCATTCTTAATTGTGACTAACAATGGGAGACAATCGATCCCTTGGTGTAGACCACAATTACTGGCCACCACCTCCCAGAAATCTGAATAGTCATCTCGTAGAATCATAGAGTCTTAGAACAGCTTGAGTTGGAAGGGACCTTCAAGATCACCTCATTCCAACCCCCCTGCCATGGGCAGGGACACCTCCCACTAGAGCAGGTTGCTCAGAGCCTCATTCATCCTGGTCTTACATACTTCCAGGGATGAGGCTCCACAGCTTCTCCTCTTACGGCTATCCTATCGTGGGGCAGGCATGTCAAGAATCTTTTCTTCACCGGACACAGGAAGATTATCTCCATGGAGAAGATGGATAACGTAAGAGTCGAGGCAACACCGATCTGGAAATGTCTTTGGTGTTTGAAGGGAATTCACAGTTTCAGGCTCAGTGAAGCCCAACGAGGCTGGGGAGCCGGGCAGCCCATGATTTTCTTATCAGGTGGACTGGAACAATGAGGAGCATCAAAACCACCTGTACAAATAGATGCCCTGATTAGCACTGGTCCTGCAGACAGAAGAGGAGGTAGTGAAGGAGAAAGGAGTCTGGACTTGCCTATAGATGGCATCGCATGGATCCAGCTGACCCTCACATGTTGAGCCACCTGTACATATTTATTTCAAGCAGTGTTTTGCTACAAATATTCTGCAACACCTTAGAGAAGGGTTTAAGCAACAACCCCTCCCTGATGGACCCACAGAATGGGTCACATCTTCTGTAGATCATTCCCCTGCTTGAGGTGCTGCAGCAGAGCTGTTGTGAGGGGTGGTTGTGGAAGATGTTAGGAGATGCGACAATCAAATTTTTGTTGCAGCATAAGGGTGATTCTTAGAACAACTGGTTCTGACACCCACGAGAAGAGCTGTCTTCCTGAATTTGATCATGAGCGGTGCAAAGGACCTAATTCAAAAGTTGTTTGTGAGAGCTGCTCCATAAAAGTAACCGCAATACAATTAGGCCTAACTGCGTTGTGGGAACAAATACGTTTAACAGTGACTGTTTGTCAAGGGTTAGGGCTGGGCTGGCCACTAGACGAGTGACAGATGCTCTCTATTAACCCTTCTCCCTTCCCAAATGGGAGGAGAAAGAGAATAAGGGAGAGGGACATAGATTGGGAAAGAAAACCAAAGAGCTTTCATGAAAATAATAATCAAATGAAATCCATACAAATATATACAAAACCAATGTTGAATCCAAACCCCTGATGGTAATTACATCACCATCACCTCTGATGCTGTGGAGCAGGCACCAGGGAAGTCCCAGACTGGACTCAGTAGCAGATGGGAAACAAATTCAGGAGATAGATTCTGGAACTGGAATCAGGATATGGACCAGGATTGAAGGCAGAATGAACCGAGTCCACCTCGGACACCGGCCATTGAGGAAGAGGCTTGACCCTGGTGACCCCTCAGCTTTACACTGAAGATGCCGTACATGGGATGGATCCCTCGCTGCTCAGTTTGGGGTCACCTGTCCTGGC
>VWZK01020015.1:33095-54865 GCA_013396935.1 Baryphthengus martii
CAGGGCTCCTGCGCATGCCTAAGCAGGAGTGTCCAAGGCGTGGTTTTCCTCAGATGCGGGTGGCTTTGGGCCAGGAGGTGTGTTTTGGTGTTACAATGCATGGTCCATCTTCTTGACAGCAGCTGTGCGGCACAGCTTGGTCGTTTCTTCTTGTACCAGGTGCTCATACCAAACTCCTTGTACCAGGTGCTCATACCAAACTCCTTGTACCAGGTAACGAAGAATGGTACCGTACTCCTCGTACCGTGCAATTCTTCTTCCCAGGGGGTTTGTGCCTCGGTATCCATGGAGATTGCATTCCATTCTGTAGATCAGTAACTGCGTCTCAGGTAGGCCGCTGCGGACTCATGTCAAGACGTTAGCCTAAGTTTCGGGGTACCTGATTATCTAAGTCTCTGATGACAATGTTGAGACAATACTGTTCTTCGGACCGACTCTTACAATTGGGAAAGAAAACAAAGAGATCTAAGAAAAATCCCCGCAGGGCATGAAGGGCAAGTCCAGGGAGGCTCTGGAAGGGAAGAGCTCAGTGGTAAAGAGCGAGCTGACAGAGGAGAATGGCAACTCCCATAACACATGGCAGGTCAGACGCAAGTAGGAAAGAGGGCTCGAAAGCAACAGACACGTGAACTGGTCGGTGAAACGTCTGTAAAAGGATGGAAAGTAGGAAGCCATCGGCAGAGTCCTTGATGAGAAAGGAGCAAGAGGACACTTTGGGGTGGTATGCTGTAGATCAGCACGCTCTTCTGTCCGTGGCAAGATAGCAAAGACTGAATAAAAAATAACGTTGCTGAGCATGGGCTCTGAATTTCTGGATGTTGCTGGCACAGGAGGCCATGGCACCACCAACAGGCCCCAAAAGGATTGGACAAGTTCATGGACAGAAGGTCCTTAAACGGGTATTGAAAGGACAGACAAGACATTCCTAATTTTGTAATCATGGATGCTGGGGCAAAATGGGAGGACTGGCCCACAGATAGACTGGCCCAGGCTCAGACGCTCTCCCTGGACATGCCGGGAAGACACAGAAAGAGAAGGCAAAGAGAAGCAAGGTGAAGGCATGGAAAGGGGTTGCAAAAATGGAGAAACAGCATCCAGAGACAGACAAGGGAGGGCACTGGGTGTCTGGAGCCAGGTGGTGTTTAATTCCAGGCAATGAATCTACAAACCTTTCTCCTGCTCTGTTATGAGCTGTGAAGCAAAATGTGCCACCCTTGGAAGAGCTTCTGGTCTGGCTGGCCTGATGGCAGTGCCCATCCAAATGTGAGAGCGGGGACTTCAGCTGCTGAGAGCTTGCTCATGGAGAAACCTCTGCGAAAGAGCCTGGTGGGATTGCTCACACATTCCTCAACTTGTCTGAGCTGGGTGCCCATTGAGGAAATCCTCCATGGGCTTTGGTTTTTGCTGAAATCCTTTCCACACTCAGTTCATTAACTATTTAATGAATTCATCTGCTCTCTGAAACCTCTCTCATTGGATGACTTTGTTTTGCAGAGTTATTACGCCAATAATTATGTCTCTTTTTTTGCCAGCTGTGACACCTGAATGTTGACAGACTCATCATTCACAAGACCTGAAGCAGGCAGCAAAGAAGGCTTTAACCACAAGTAGGTGAGCCTCGAGCTCTATCAAAACCTCTGCATTTGGAGAGAAATCAAGAGCAAATATATCCAAGCTAAAATGGCAAATGTAACCAGAGCAATGTCTTCTACAGTTTAAGATCACAACGTGCTCCTCACTATGATGAGAGGTGTAAATCAGAAGAAACTCTGCCAGAATTGTTGCACCAGCTTCTGACACAGTGAATATCACAACCTATCCATGGCTGAGCGTGGAAAGACTCATCAAAAAGTAACGGTGCTGATCTTCTACTCTTTTTCTTCTTGATGGTCAAAGGGTTCCAGGGTCTAATCCTGCTGGCCACTTTCATGCAGAAAAAGGCTTTCCCCTCAGAAGCACACTGGAAAATCTGCCACACATTTGCTGAGGAAGAGATGCTTTCTCCTCAACTCTGGCAATATCACAGAGGTCCAGGAGGCTGTGCTGTAAGGCAGCAGGGGTGGACTTAGCATCTCCCCTACCGATGGACTGCACAACTTATATATCTGCCTCTGAACTGGTGGCCAAGCTCTGCTTACGGGCATCGCAGAACACGGAAGGTACCTTTGCACACACTTTGGGGTCCTAGGAGGGACCTAAAAGCTGCCTTTTCGATCTCTTGTCCCTTGGTGCCTCAGCCTGGTGGCATCACCTTGCTCAAATGCAGATGATAAGCTGCAATGTCTGACTCCTCAAAATAACTGAGGAAAGCTGGCAGAGCCTCGCAGGTCCTTTCCAGGTGGATGGTATTGGGAGCGTCCAAACACGTGACATTATTTACACCGAGTGCTTGGAATAGAGAAAATAGCAACTCTTGCTCCAGTATCTCCTTGAGAAGGTAGGCCAACAGCAGCAGAAACTACAGAAGAATAAATACAAGCTCCTGCCTGTGTCTGACAACTTCACCCAGCATTGGTCTCTTGTTCATGCTGACCAGGGAAGTCCCTGGAGAACAAGCATGAGGGAAAATGAAACAAAATGCTTAAAACATCATGTCACTAGGGTGGTTTGAGTAATAATTTTCATAAATAGATGCAGCTTAAAATGCTTTATATATGAGACAAGTAATTAGTATTGAAAGTGTTTTGATGTAAAAGTTAAAAAAATCCAAACAAATCACTTTTAATCTTTTCTTTTTTGTATTAAAAACTCTTAGATTTCTCTTTTACTTTCTCATTTATTTTTCCTACCATTCCCTACTGCAGATCTTTTCCATGATCTTAATCAAAATAGAGAGAACTGTCCAAATTTTCCCTTCCAACAGCAGAAATTTTTTAATATTAAATCATATGAATGGTTTAATATTACTGACAGCTCGTTAATCCTCTCTCTCAATTTCCAAAGAAGCACCAACTTCCCAGTTCAGTTCTTTTTAACCTAATTCCAGCAGTTCTTTTTAACCTAATTCCAGTTGATGATTGTTTTTCTTTTTATAGTGACATATTTTTTTCACACTTGTAAGGAATTTAACGGTTGGACTTGATGGTCTTGAAGGTCTTTTCCAAACTAAATGATTCTGTTTCTATAAATTAGTATGAAACCTCTGAAAACAGGCTGAGAATTAGGAGAAACTTCACTGAAAGGGTTGTGAAGCCCTGGACCAGTCTGCCCAGGGTGGTGATGGAGTCCCCACGATCCCTGGAGGGGTTTTGAAGCCGTGGAGATGTGGTGCTGAGGGACAGGGGTTAGTGGTGACTTGGTAATGCTGGGTTAATGGTTGGACTCGATGATCTTAAAAGTTCTTTTCCAACCAAAACAATTCTGTGGTTCTGTGACAATAGATGGAGACAGTGCTTCCCCACTAGAGGGTTGTGGACATTTAAGGAGAAATTTCTGCTGAGATTTATTTGCTAAATGAAATAACTGGCTGGTTCATTAAGAACACTCAGATACACATGACTATCCTCATCAAAACCTGAAGCAAGTTGCTGCAGAAGGCAAAATTAATACCTAGAGCTACCAATCATTGCGTATCCCTCAAATGACTTGTAAATCTCACCACAGAATCACAGAATCGTTTAGGTTGGAAAAGACCTTTATGATCATCAGGTCCAACCATTACCCCAGCACTGCCAGGGCACCACTAAAGCATGTCCCTCAGCACCACATCTACACGGCTTTTAAACACCTCCAGGGATGGGAACTCCACCATTGCCCTGGGCAGCCTGGGCCAGGGCTTTGCAACTCTTTCACAGAATAAATTTTTCCTCATGTCCAACTTAAATCTCCCCTGGCACAACTTGACATTGTTTCCTCTTGTCTTCTCACTTGTTCCTTGGGAGAAGAGCCCAACCTCCCCTGGCTCCAATCTCCTGTCAGGGAGTTGTAGAGAGCCAGAAGATCTCCCCTGAGCCTCCTTTGCTCCAGGCTGAATAAGCCCAGCTCCCTCAGCTGCTCCTCACCACACTCCTGCTCTAGACCATTCCCCAGCTCCGTTGTCCTTTTCTGGCCATGCTCCAGGCCCTCAAGGTCCTTCCTTGGGGCCCAAAACTGAACCATTGTTCAAGGTACATCTTTCCCAGTGCCGAGTACAGGAGGACAATCCCTGCCCTAGCCCCGCTGGCCACACCAGTGCTAATCCAAGCCAGGATGCTGGTGGCCTTCTTGGCCATCAAGGCACACTCTGACTCATCTTCAGCTGCCTCTTGACCAACCCCCCCAGGTTCTTTTTCTATAGGCATTTTCCAGCCGCTCTGCCCCAGCCTGCGACATTGCAGGGGGTTGTTGTAACCCAAGTGTTGGAACCAACCTTGTTGAACCTTATACAATGACCTAGACCCCACTATGTACCATTTCCCTAAAGGATCCCAGCACACAGCATCAGCTTCCAGATGAGGTGTACAGAATGACCACCCAGGAGCACAGCAGCCTCTATAGATATTTTTGTCATGCTGGAGAGCAACTGTCACCAATTCTCAGATGACAAATGAATGATACATGCCACAGAAACCTTGAAGGAGCTACTGCAGCCACACTCATTGCACAAACAGAGGTGGCCCGAAGCGGTTTGAGTGCAGCTCAGCACGTTCCCCGAGGCGATGCTGCAACATTTTGAAAGCGATGCCTTGGTTCCTCATAGGACGGTAACGGACAGGATTCGTTGGACCTCCCCGGTGCTCACCAAAGCCGCGGGGATTGTCCGACTGGCCACCAGAAGGCTGTGAAGATCAAGAATTCTTCACCAGAAAGAGCATAAAGCCAAGTTCTTCTTCATCTTAAGAAGTGGCTGACACCAATCCAAGGATTGTTCCAACCTAGAGCCTCCTCTTACCTGGTAATGACTGAAATCTCATTATTCAACGTCTCTCAAAAAGTTCTGTCCTTATTTAATAGGCCGGAGTCTTTATATCTTTCATGTATCGCTGTGTTTCACTGTTGTAGCCTTGACTGTGCAGTGACTCCAGTCTATCAAGAGTCAATTCTAAAAATTTCAAATATCGATAAGGGAGAAGACTTTTTTTTTGTTGGCTGTGGGAAGAGAGATGAAAGGAAAGGGAAACACTCAGAAAGTTATCCTGGAAATCATGTAATTCTTGAGGTGAAGGAAAGGCAACAGACTCTTAAGCAAGAATAGGGAGAAGCTGCATTTCAACTTAACTGTGAAGGACCTTTTTTCTGTCTTTTTTTTTAATTAGAAAAGCTTGAGAACGCACATCAGGTTGTTTTGTGGAAATATAGCCCAAAAAATCAACTTATTTTTCTTTCTGAATTAACAGCTTTAGCTTCCATAAGACAAATCAAATTTATTGCAATATATTGCAAAGTCTCAGCTATTTAGGATAAATACCTGGTTAATTAATACATTCGTTAAAGGGCTTCTCAACTCTATTTTTCTGAATGGGAAACGTGCCACAACCCTACGTATGCTCCAGGAAGCCCTTAGAACTGTAGCCATTATTACAAACAAAGTGTGTAATACCTCTTCTTGGTCTTGAAGAATATTTCTGTACGTGACTTCTCAGCCCACTATGAGGGACAACCGTCTTACTAATGTCTTGGTCTCCTTTCTTTGCAGTGACAGGAGTTCCCAGTCCACCCTCCGCCATGAAAATCCTTTCCTTTCTCTTTGCTCTTCTCTTGGTGGTATTTCACAGCGGTGCAGGTAAGGTGTAAATGAAGACGAGGGACTATATAGAAGGAGATACTGGTGTCTTATAAAGGATTCTTTGCCTCCTGCAAAGAATCTTCACACATAGCATCAGAACTTGTTGGCAGATTAGAGATCACAAGTGAAATGAGCAGGCAAGCACTCCCACCATCAATTCACTGCCTCCGGGACTTCTCTGAAAATCCAGTCTGAGTTGAAAACACTAGAGACAACCTCAAAAATTACCATTCAGGGCCAGTATTTTGCCCATTAAAGCTTAAAGACTCTTATACTTAAATCACTTTGGGTCACCCTACAACAAACCACTCATAATCTAACATTCTTAGGTCACCCAGGGAAAAAAAAAAAAAAAAAAAAAAAAGGATCTGGTCCATGGTCTCCAAATACCTTTTGCTTCATGCCTTTGTACTTGGGAAAGGCAGAAGACTGTGAGTTAAGATTGCAAGGCTACTGGTAACTTCTGCTTGGTGGAGAAACCTGTGCAACCATAAGGGGTGGTGTAAGACTGTGTCTGTTGGGGGGATGCAAGGACTCAGGAACCCAAAATCCACCTTATTGTCCAGAAAAAGGGATAGTGTTAAAACATCACCCCTGAAAATAGCACAATTACAGTCCAGGGTACTGTGTGCACAAACAAGTGCCAGGGGAGGTCTGGAGTTTATCTCTGTGGGAACAGGGATAGGAAGTGCTTTCCAGGAGAGTAAGGATGGGAGAATGACTGTGGTGAATTGCAGAGGACCAGGAATCTGGGAGAAGTGTCATTTGTAGTGGTGCTCAGCAACAGGACAAAGGGCAACAGGCACAAACTAGAACTCAGGAGGTTCCATCTGAACAAGAGGAAAAACTTTGCTGTGAGGGTGGCAGAGCCTGGGCCAGGCTGCCCAGAGAGCTTGTGAGGTCTCCTTCTCCGGAGACTTTCAAAACACATTTAGACCTGATCCTGGGCAACCTGCTCTGGGTGACCCTGCTTTAGTTGGAGGGTTGGACCAGGTGATCTCCAGAAGTCCTTTCCAACCCCTACCAGTCTATAATTCTGTGATATACTTGCCTGATCTTATTTTTATCTAAGCCTCTGTTTCTGGCAGTTCTCATAGGCGGGACACTGGGAAAAGTGTTCCTTTGGTCTCTTTTCTGTCCGTGTTTAACATATAGATACGCTCAGTGGACATTTGGAATGTTTCCAGTAGGACTTCTCCTCTGAGTATACTAAAGCAAGAAATTTATCTGGATGAAGGTGTTGCAGAGAGCTGAGAGTGCTCACACTCATCTCTGCCATGTCCCACAGATAGTTTGGGACCAGAAGTGGTTTATTCAGCCTTCCCAGCACTCTGCCCGGGATATTCTGGGCACTGCCGTGTGTGCCACTGACGTGCTGTCACCCCAACACCCCAGGGACACGCTGGATCTATGGTACATGTGTAACATCCACGGTCTATTTGCTGGAACAAGCTCCACGCTTTCTGGGTGTGCTGGAATTAGCATGGTCGTGCAGATGAGCTGTGAAATTATTGGAATTAAATGGTTTGTGTGCAGTCAGGTGCATCCAGAACACACCAGCCTGCCAGGCTACATCTCCACTACTCGACCAAACAGGGCTGGGCAACACGCTGCCTAATTGGCAGCCACCTCCCCGGGCTTCTTTTGACCCCTGACAACCCACTTTCACCGATAAAAACTGTTCTGGGAATAGCACAGGCTGGTGGACATTACCAAAAGGGGGTGTGAATGTGAATGTCCTATTTTGTTGGGAAAGAAAGTAGATAAGGGGTTTGTCAGAAAGATGGGGACAGTCTTTTGAGCAGGGCTTGCTGGGACAGGACAAGGGGCAGTGGTTTGAAACTTAAAGAGGGGAGATCCAGACTAGGTAAAAGGAAGAAATTTTTTATGCTGAGGGTGATGAGGCCCTGGCCCAGCTTGCCCAGCGAGGTGGTCACTGCTTCAACCCTGGAAACCTTCCAGGTGAGCAACCTGCTCTAGTTGCAGATGTCCCTGCTCAGTGCAGGGGTTGGACTAGTTGGCCTTGAAAAGTCCCTTCCGACCCCAAACATTCTATGGTTCTGTGATCTCTAAGTACTGCTAGACATCAGGACTTGTTTTGAGACATAGTTGAAATATATAGGAAGGAAAACTGGCCAAATCCATGGAAATCCAGATGCCCAGAAATCATCTTTCTGCCCCTAGAAGTGGCAGCCTCCCAGCTGAGCTGGTGCATGTCTCCTTAATTGTGACCTGCAAGACTTTAAGAATTGGTAAGTGGCCTCTTACTGTTTTCCATCAGGTCTCTGGTGTCCATCCCTGAAATCTGAGTTCCCTTACAAGGGAGTCCTGGGCTGGAAGACACAGTTCTTACATCTGGAGAAGGGATTAGACCATTTGCTTGATTGTTCTGCCCATAGCCCTCCTCCTCTGAGAGCCGAATTAGGACCATCACGACTGATGTGACATCACACATCATCACTGATGTGACATGATGTGACACGATGTGATCTCACAGGAATTCAGCAAAATACAAAACTCTGAGAGAAACAACGGCCTCCTGCTTTTCCTCTACAGGCTTTGCAAAACCTCCAAGACCTTTCATGAAATGTGGATATCGTGGGACTTTCTGTTCCCCTGGGCTATGCCCTCGTGGCAACACTTATCTGGGGATTTGTCGTCCGGGGCATTCTTGCTGTAGATGGTAAGTTTAGGATTTAACTGGGGCATGGATGACTTTCCAAATTCTCAGTTAAGTCCCATATAGCAGGACTTTCCTCATCAACTCAAACCTGAAGACCCTGAAATATTCTTTCCTTTGTGTAGGTTGTAGCGTGGCTAATTGAAGAGAATCTCTGGGGATGATCACGTTTGCCATCACTGGATTCAGGGAACCGTTGGATCAGTCATTACGGATTTGTAATTCTTCTTTCAATAAAAGCAAGAGCTGAGGAGGTTGTGTGTGGTGGGTTTTCATTCATTTCTCTAGGATTGTTATTTCCCTTTAGAAATTTGAACAGGAATTCTGAAATCAGGTTAAATCTTTCAGGCATGCTTAGTTTACCAAAGTATTTTCCCCTCTTGGGTTGCTGATCTAAATGAGCACTGGTGTGTTCTCCAGCCATGCCTGCTAAGAATCCTCTGCCATGACCAGAGCTGGAATCAGTCATCATTTTCATAGGGAGAACAAAAGTCTTCTCCAGTGTGATGCTTCAAAGCACCTCTGCTCTGAAAAATTTGGGCTCCCACCTCCTGGTCTAGAGCTTTCAGATCTGGGAACAGCATCCTGTTTCTTTATAGGAACTAAGAAGGACACACCGAACAGAACAAAAAGAGGCCCAATTTTAAATTCTAAACTCAATGACCCAGATTTAGTGGACAAGGGAAGAGCTATAGGTTTTAAAATTTAAAGCCAGGTTTTACGTTTGGTTATTTTGTCTGATATAAATTCGGAGTAAATCTGCAAAATTCCTACCAGCTGCAGTAGTAAATCGGAAGGTCAGAGTTAGACCTGACTTGGCTTGAGACAATGAGGACAACATGTACGAAAGGTCAATACCTTTGCTACTTCAATCACTCCTCTTGAAAGAGATTTCTCCTGTCCTGCCCTGAACCCTGACCAACTTTGTGGCCTTCTGTGATGGAGTGACTACATCAGTGGACAAGGGAAGAGCTATAGGTGTCATCTATCTGGAATTCTGTAGGGCTGTTGACATGGTCCCCCCAAATATCCTTCTCTCTAAACTGGAAAGACACAGATTTTACAGGTGGACAGTTCAGTGGATGAGGAATTGATTGGATGGTTGCACCCAGAGGGTAGTGGTGAACAGCTTGATGTCTCAATGGAGATCAGTGACAAGTGGTATCCTCCAGTGGTCTGTATTGGGCCCAGTTCGGTTTAACATATTAATCAGTGACACAGGCAGTGGGATTGAGGGCATTCGCTGCAGGTTTGCAGATGACTCCAAGCTGAGCGGCGCAGATGACAGATCCGATGGATGGAATGTCATCCAGAGGGATGTGGACAGGCTTGAGAAGTGAGCTTGTGTGAACCTCACCAGGTTCAGTAATGTCAAGTGAAAGGTCCTGCACCTGGGTTGGGGCAGCCCTTGGCATCAGTACAGACAGGGGGATGAACGGGTGGGGAGCAGCCCTGCGGAGACGGACTTGGGGGTGCTGGACACGAGCAGGCAGTATATGCTCTCAGACCAGAAGGCCCAACCATATCCTGGGCTTCATCCTGTCTCTGCTTAAGTCTCAGGGCAAGCCTCACAGAGCAAGATTTCTATGAGCACCCTCTCCCCCTCCCCTTTCCCTCCCAGGGGAGGGTAAAAAGGGGAATACGGAAGAAAACGCCTCACCCAAAATTGAAAGTTAAGACTCTAATAAATTTAATGTGTAATGGGAGATAGAGGGATACACAGCTCTCTACCAAACCCGCTCTGGGCTGGCGATGGATTGTGCAGGGCACGGGCAGCCAGGCCCGGCCACGCTGAGGCGGCCGCAGCAGCAGAGCCAGGGCAGGAAGAGCCCCCCCTTCCTGTCTCCTGTTCTGGAGTGTGGCGGGAAGGGGAGGGGAGAACAGCTGCCCTCGGAGCCCTCAGGGGGCTGNAATGGTTGATGCTGAGAGTGGTGAGACCCTGTCCCAGGTTGCTCAGAGAGGCAGTACAAGCCCCATCCCTAGAGACATTCCAGGGGAGGTTGGCTGGGGCTCTGAGCAACCTGCTCTACTTGCAGATATCCCTGCTCAGTGCAGAGGGGTTGGACCAGATGACCTTTCATGGTCCCTTCCCACCCAACCCATTCCATGACTCTTTGATGTACATTATCAGTATTTGTCCCACACCAAATCCAAACCACAGCACTAATTCCGTTACTACAAGAAAAGTAAATTAGCTCTATCCCAGCTGAAACCAGGACAATTGAAATTTTCTAATTGCAAACTCAGAAGGTGCACATTGCTTAGTGAGCTCTTGTCTCTGCAGCTGTTCTTGCATGGTCAGGAGCATCCTTGTGCAGACAAATCAGCCTTCAAACCAGCACTCACTGGCCTCAGCCAGTAGTTTTCTGCCTTGAGACCAGCTGGCAGGGCAGAGCTCATGCGTGTAGAGCCAAACAGCTTCCAAAGCAGGGCAACTTCTGCCTATTCCCACCTGTCTTGTGCGTACACTGTCTCCTGAGTCCTGCCCAGCTATTGCCAAGGACTGAGCCCAGGCCAATGAACACTGTGCCAGAATAACCCTGGGGCTTAGCACAAGCCAAGGACCTTTTTGAAACATCAGTCTGGATGTAGCCACTCTTTGCCACAAGCAGAGGGACTTTAATAGCAAACATGGCCAGGCTGTCCTTATATCCCATCTTTAGGGATAAAGGGAATATATGTGTCTCCAAAATACAGCAGGATCCGGCCTCAACTCGCCCATGGCCCATGCTGGGTGCTCAGCAAAGGTAGGAACAGTAATGGTTGGCTTTTTAAGGGGAACAGCCAGGTGTCTACATGCAAAGGACTGACTCAAAGGCTGGGGCCTGCCATTTGTTGCAGACCATCTGGTCTTCCTTCAAAGCAGATGTTTCTGCAAGTGGCTCTGCCACCATTGAAACCACAGCCTTGTGAAGGGCAGGAAACTGGGCCAACGGCCACCTCACAGGGATTCCCCTGGATGGAGACCTGAGGAAGTTGCCAAGTAGAACCAAACCAGCAATTTACAGTTTATGTCCTAAGAAGTTTTGCACAATCCACAGTAGGTGAGTGTTTCTGTCACAAACTAGGATGGCACAAGCTCTTTTGCTCAAGGACTGAGGAGTATGTTCAGCTCTTGTTATTTTAGATTCAGCTCTGGAGATGATCCAGTGTCTGGAGCCAGCATCACGCAGTGTAATGTATCATCACACTTTCGGTTCACCACCACAAAGAGCTACCCTTGCAATTATTGCTGAGGAATGACTTCAAGATCCAGTTCAGAGTGAAACACGTGTTGTAACCTCACCTCCTAGGATCCACAGTGCACAGCTCCTCCCTGCTTCTTACCCCAAATCCATTTCCCCAGCACTCTGTGCATGTTTGGATTCATCTCACAGCTCTTCCCAGGAGGTAGAGATACTGCCAAGGATGGAATAGAAAACACCAGACAGTCCCACTCCACCAGGACTGTCTATGCCATGGCCAGATGCAAGGGTATTGCAGCAGCTAAAGGTCATTTCAGAGGCAGATCAAGCCCTCGGTGGAATGTCTGGTCCTGCAAAACCATGATTTGTGCCACTAGTGCTTTCCTACATCCCCCAAAGGTATTACTGCCGCTCATTTAGTGCAGCCCCTCTCTCTGCACAGGTCTGACACGTGGCACAAAGAGGTGAAGAGCAGGAGATCTACTCACCCCAGTGCCCCAGCAGCCCTCTGTGTGTATGAAGCTTCACTGGAGGAGGCAAATACTCCTGGCTCCTCACTAGAGGCACAGCTACCAGCACTGTCTGGGTCTCTCTTTTTCATCATATAGAATCAGAATCACAGAACACAAGGTTGGAAGGAACATCAAGGATCATCTGATCCAATCTTTCTTGGCAAAAGCAGGATCTAGACAAGCTGGCCCAGCACCCTGTCCAGCTGAATATTAAATGTGTCCAATCTTGGGGACTCCACCACCTCTCTGGGAAGATTATTCCAATGGCTCATTGTTCTTGTGAAAAATTTTCCTTTTGTGTCCAATCGCAGTCTCCTCAGGAGTCACTTGTGCCCATTACCCTTCATCTTTTCCAGAAGATTCCATGTCAAAAGGGAGTCTCCGTCTTCTTTGTAGCCACCTTTTAAACACTGGAACATGGTGATAAGGTCTCCCCTGAGCCTTCTTCTGTCCAGGCTGAACAAAGGCAGTTGTCTCAGCCTTTCTTCACATGGCAGCTCCCCAGTCCTTGGGTCATCTTTGTGGCCCTTTTCTAGACCGTCTCCAGCTTGTCCACATCTTTTTAGTAGAGCAAGGTCCAAAATTGAACACAGTATTCATAGGGTGGCCTGACCAGCACTGAGTAGAGCGGGATAATGACTCTTTATCTCTGATGGTGATGCCCTTGATGATGCAACCCAGCATCCCATTGGCTTTCTTTGCTGCAACAGCAGCACAACGTTCACTTGGATTGAGCTTCTCCACCAGGACCCCCAGGTCCCTTTCCACAGAGCTGCTCTCCAGCCAGGTAGATTCCAGCCTGGATTATGTTTTCCCAGGTGCAAGACCTTACACTTTCCTTCTTGAACTTCATCAAGTTCTTCCAGACTATCCAGGTCTTCCTGCAGGGTGACTCTCCTTTCCAAAGTGTCCACTTCTTCATTCAGTTTGCTGTCAGCGAATTTAACCAGGGTATATTTGCTCCCCTCATCCAGATCACATATAAAGATATTAAACAGAGATGATGGATGTGGATCAGGATGTGAAGCTGTGAGCTCAGCGAGCGAGAGCTTGGGTGTGTATGGGGCAGGACCAGTCCCCACAGACAGCTTGGATGCAGCTACCCAGGGGTAAGATGGAGATGACTGACCTCAGGAACGGGCTTTTTTAGCATTAGTTTGCACAAGTCTGAATGTGACCAGCTTTCAGTGTCCTTCTTGTAATCACGGTGCACAGAAATAATGTTTCCTTAGAAGTGGGCTGTGGAATTAGCAGCTTTCTTGCTTCAGAAGGGACTGGTGGATAGATGGAAAGTCTATACAGAGAAGCTGCTCTCACCTGGGATGGGTTCATCTGCACTTAACATGAGATGACAATGCTCCCTTTATAGACCATGGCAGAGAAGCAAGAATTTTTCAAGTAAGATTCACCAGGCCTGTTTTAGATGTCGCCATGAGGATGATGTGACTTGTGCTCCATCTGCTACGGAAGGAGCAGGAGGTGAAAAGATCGATTCAACAGCTTCATCCCTGCAAAAACCTGCACGTGGCCAGCTGAGTCCTGCCCTGGTGTGTGTGGACAGATGCTCTTGTCTCAGCTGTGTCACCTCTGTCCCCTTACATGCAGCAGCAGGCACTTGCCAGCTGTTTTGTAAAGCAGGATGGTGCCTTGGGAGAGCAATGACCGGTTGCCTTCTCCTGGACCCTCCACAGCTCCCAGCCTTGTGTCACAGGTGAGTCCTTGCAAGAGGATATCTCTTTCCCATCCTGGACCAACCTGCTGGGTCCATGGCTTCTCTGCTTCTTCCAAACATGCAGCAGCTGTCCCACCATTTCTGCAGCGGTTACATCATGTAGGAACTTGGTGTCTTGACAAGGTGGGAGAAGAAAAGGCCTAGCTGCCAACCTCCACTGCTGAAATTCCCAGCCCCTTTAGTGACCTCATCTAGTTGAAATGTCCCTGCTCACTGCAGAGGAGTTGCACTAGATGACCTTTGAAGGTTTCTTCCAACGCAAACCGTTCTATGATTCTATGGTAGCTGGGAGGATCATGAGTACTCTTCCAAACATCCGAAGAGGCAACCCAAAACTCAGGCACTGCAGGCAAAAACTGTCACTTCTCCTGGTGACCTGTTGATCCTCCAGCTACAGCCAGAAAAAGGGGAAAGGATTTGGCCAATTTTTTGCATATCTGTTGAGCCGTCACAACATCAGAACCGCAGGAGGTCATGAGCTGGAAGCAGCTGCATGAGGTGGTCAGGCTCCGTACAGAGCTTTGTGAAGGTGACAATTAGCTGCCTCTTTCTGCTGTCACTCCGCAACACATCCCCTAGCTCAGTTTTGGGGTGGTGGAGGAAGTAGGAAGCTGTCCTGAGTGCCCTGCTCCTGCCCACCACGGCAGAGTAGCGTTGACTGCCGATCGGACCTGCGGGGACTTTGTACAATTTCCCTCACAGGAGAGAGAAACCGAGGCAGGAAAGAGTAGTGAAATATGATGAGACGCTGGGATAAAACGTGCATTCACGTCACCACTCGTCAAAAATACATTATGCACGAGTATGATTTTAATGTATGCACACACACATCTACGTACGCCGGACGAAGCTGCAAGAAAGCTGCGAGACTCTATGAAGACGGCACCATCAACACGTTGAGCACCAAGAAAGGGTTACGCAGAGCAAGCTCGTAACACAAGAAAGTCACAATGAAAGCCTGTCTTTCCCGGGCGTGCCAGCTGGAGGGAGATGTCATCCCATGTGGCGTCTTCCCAGTTATTTTCAAGTGAAGCGGAGAGCCCACGCTTCACTTGGAGCCGGGGGGGCGGAGGAGGAATACAGAGCTCCTTTGTCTTGCGAAAGCCGAGGGGTAACGAACAGGGATGCCGGTGTGTCCCAAGAGGTGTCCAGCGAACCACAGCACCAAGCGGCCCTTACGCAAGGCGGGGTGACACAAGACCCAAGGCTGGAGGCCTGAGAATCCTTCTCGGAGGTGTCAGAAGAAGGAAACGGTGCTTCTTTCTCTCTGGCAGGGAGAGAAACAGGAAAAGGAGCTTTCAGACTGGGCGTTCTGAGGTGTGAGTCATCCCGAGGGATATTTTGCCACGTGGACAAACCAGCCGACTGGGAACAAATTGCTGCTGCTGCCACCGGGAGCTGAGAGGCTGCTGGAGGTTCCTACCCTCGGGCTGTGGAGCCCGTCCTCTCACTGGTCACTGGTCACATCTCCTCCTGGACGGGTTGTCCCCTCTCCTCAGTCACCTCCCTGTGCAGGTGCTACAGGACACGAAGGCAGGGACCCTCCTGTTTATCTCTGCCTCCTTTCTCTCCTTCCTAGATCTGTGACCCAGCTGTCGGTTCCCAGCCATGAGGATCCTGCCTCTCCTCTGCGCTCTCCTCCTCCTGGTGCTCCAGGGAGCAGCAGGTAAGAACTGGACGGAAAGGGGGAACGTGGAGGATTTGTCCTTTATCAGTATTGTGTAGGGAGGATTTGACAGCTGAGATGATGAGTCATGTGCGACTTTTCCTGGTTGCTGTGGCTTCTTCACGGAGTCCCTCATGCTTCGTACCTTTAAGAAAAGGCTCCTGTTGCCGCTTCTGCAGCTGAGACAAGAGCTGGGACCTTGTAACAATGCTCTTGTACGCCAGGGATGAGGATTTGTTACCTTCTCTCTACCTCCTGCCTTTCTGAGTCAGCAGCACTGGGCACAGCAGCCCTGCTGCAGAGGAGGAGAAGGGAGGAAGGCAGATCCTACTACTACCTTCAGAGTCCTCCTTTGTGCCAGCAGGGAGCCAGCAGATGTCTTGGAGAGCCTTCCTGGAGGCTGCTGAGCTGTCTTACGTCCAAGTGGCATAAATACCACCTTGGTTTCTGCTACAGGCACCTGACCCAGGATTCATGGCAGGGGACAGTCAGGGGTGGGCAAACACTGGCCACAGAGGGAGCGGGGACTGTGGAGCCATACTGAAGGTCTCCTCTTTCTGTGCTCTGCAGGGCTGTCCCTTGCTCAAAGATCACCCCAGGACTGTGAACGTCGCGGGGGCTTCTGCTCTCGCGGGTCGTGCCCTCCGGGGATCGGTCGTGTTGGCATTTGCTCTGAGCAGGAATTGTGCTGTCGGAGGTAGGTGCAGGGCTACCCAAAGGGCTGAGGTTGACGCCTGATGGGGCTACAAGGGAGGCTGTCAGAGAAAGAGGGGAGAATATGCAGCGGAAGGGCATGGGGACACCCCTGAGCCCTCACTGCTACCCTGCTTGGGACAGTCACTGCCAGACTTTTCCTCTTGCAGCCGATGGTATCCCTGATGGGCTCCCGGGTCCCCAGCACCAATCTCCAAGCAGCCCTCTGAGACCAACCTGCGCCTTTCTGGTGGAGTCAGGACAATGCCACATGAAGGCACCGAGCGCTGCCGGCAGCGGCGGCAACCCTGGACAACTGGAGCATGATCTTGTGGGAATCCCTTCCCCGAGTGTCCCCAATACAAAGTTTGCGTTCTCACTGCCGAGGTGTGTCTGTTTGTCCCCGGGAAGCAGCATGCGGGTGTGCGCCTCTTTGCTCCGTGTGCAGGGAAGGGCAGAAAAGATGAGGTGAATTCCCCATCGTCGTGGACCCACAAACATCCCACCCATACCCTCACCAAGTCGCTCTCTCCAAGTTGGCCCTGAGCCACAGCAGCATCCTTCCCAGTGTCTGTGGGGACCAACAGGGACCACAACACCAGCCTCCCCTCTCAGCAATGACATCCCCACACCCCACATCCAGGGTCAGTGATGGTGGGTCACTATGAACTTCTTAACTTCAGTGGGTGCCAGCTAGTTGTCCATGGGGTTTCAAGCCAGGTCAGGAGTCCCCATGGGGCTGTTTCACAGAACATGCCACTCTGGTGGTCTTGGGTCCAACCCCAGCTGTGGGATCTGGGTATGTGGCACCAGGTGGGTGTTGTGGGGTAGCTGGAAGGGTGGTGGAAGTAATGCTGCTCCTGAGGAAATAGGGACTGGTGGTTGGACCAGGGGGCTTGGGAGGTTGGGATTGAGTTGGGGAGCAATGTGGTGGAGGAGGTCCAAGATCTGAGGCTGGGCTGGGGGTCCCAGGACCAGGCTGGGGTCAGCATTGTGAGTGAGCCATGGGGCAGATAAATGATGGAAGCTCAGGGAGTCCATGAGGATGTACTCTGCACTGCCATGGGGCTGTCACCATCGGGGCTGACAGGGCAGGGATCATTCCATTGCTCCTGAGCTAAGGAGTAGGGTAGGCCAGGGGGACTGGGAGCAGCCTCAGACTGCAGCGTTGGACACGTCCATGGGCATGGGCCAAAGCCAAGGCAGGATGTCAGCTGTGGGTCAAAGTCCAGGTCTGAATCAGGAGGGCTGAGCTGCATTTCTGGTGAGGGTGCAGCACAAGATCCCCAGCTCAAAGCAGCTCTCCTGGGCAGGAGCTGGCCCCAGGTATGGCCTCCCTGCAGTGTAGGCTCATAGTCCTCTCCACACCTTTAATCAACAGCTCTTGGATGGCTCTGAATTGGTCCCGAGCCTGGTACCAAGCCTCCAGGAGTGAGGATGGTCTGAGGACACTTACACCCACAAAGGTACCACTGTGGACACTCAGTACTCCTTCTGTGGACTGCTGCTTGGAGGAGATCACCATTATGCATCTCTCTGATAGACAGGCCCTTGATCAGGCCTTTGGTCTCTAATGTATCCAGCCACAAGACTCTTCATTTCTCCAGGATTCAACTTCCAGAGCTTTGATCTCTCTGGAACAGCACTCTTGGTACTCTCTGCCATACCCAGTACTGTGGCTTGAAGTTTGCTAGAGGACTGCACAACCATGCAGGCACACCAGAGGCTGGTTGTTCATACCAAAATCAGTTAGAAATAAAGTTCACTAGGAATGTAGGACAGAACATGGTGATCAGATGTAGGGCATGGCCAGAGAAGCGTATGGACCAGCAGCCTCCTTCCATGATCTGGGCCCCTTTCATCCCTTGCTCCTCTCTTTTTCATGACCTGTTCCTCCATGATCTGCTGTCCTGGTTGGAGCTGGAACAGAACCCAGTCTCTGTTCAGTGACTTGACTTCTCAGCTCAGTCTCTTCTCAGCCCCTGCGCTGCCTGAAGTTCAGGGCAGATTTTCCCAGCCAGTCTCTGCTCCCAGCAGGGATAACGCTCCATGTTTAGAGTCACTGCCAAGGGTTGGTCTGTGCAGAAAGGCTCCTGCTGATACTTGCTCCTCTGCAGACCAAGGTCACTGCTCAGTCTTGGGCCCCACGTTGGGGGTGCAGAAAGTCAAAGGCGGCAGCTGCAGGGAGGAGCGGCCAGGACAGGTGACCCCAAACTGAGCAGCAAGGGATCCATCCCATGTACGGCATCTTCAGTGTAAAGCTGAGGGGTCACCAGGGTCAAGCCCCTTCCTCAATGACTGGTGTCCAAGAAGGACTCTGTCCATTCTTCTGCCTTCAATCCCGATCCATGTGTTCCTGAATCCAGTTCCAGAATCCAGCTCCTGAATCCGGTACCTGTCCACTGCTGAGTCCAGTCTGGGACTTCGCCAGTGCCTGCCCTGCAGTGTCAGTGGTGGGTTGATCATCATTGGAGGAGTTTGATATTGGTTTTGTATATATCTCATTATTTTCATATTAATATTAGCATCTTTTTCTTTTTATTTTAACTGTTTCATTAAAACTGTCTTAGGGCTTTTTTTCCAAACTGTGAGTCTCTCTCCCTTATTCTTTTTCCCTTCTTCTGGGAAGGGAGAAGGGTTAATAGAGAGCCTCTGTCATTTGTTTTGTGACCAGCTCAGCCTCAACTTCTTGACATCCACCTTGATGAAAGCATCACATAATTCCTATAAATCTACAAACTCTCTTGATCAGCTCCACCCCTCTAAGGCCTAATAAATCCTATTCACCTTCATTTAGTTGTGGCCCTTAGTTTGCGTAGCTTTATCCGGGCACTTTCTTCCATGGAACCAAATATGGGTTTTATACCAGGAATGACAAATTTAGGAGTAGTAAACTCAGATAGAATTAGGTGAAGCTGTGGTCTCACCTCATCACTTTTCCTCTGGTCACTGGCTGTTAATGGGAATAGACATCAGAAAGGCAGCCCTCCCCTTGTCACTTCTTGGCCTGTCAAATGCAAGTCACCTTGGCAAGGATGAAGCTGTTCTTGTAATGCTAAAAGGAGGGAAAAGTAAAACATTTTGCATGTTCCTGCACGTCACACACTACCTGCTTTGTAAGTAAACTGAAAGAAAAGGAACAAACAGATGTTTTATCCTTTTATGGGACTGGTTGCTCTGGTGTCTACACCAACTCATCTTCTTTGTCCATCCCAGGCAGTTCATAACGAGCCACTGCAGACCGGGTGCACGAGGATAGCGGCAGAGATTGCAACAGCCCCGGGAGGCACCTCAGCCTCTCCCGCTGCCACAGGGAGGGGAGAGGTGCAGCCTCACCCTCCCCGCACACATGGGTCACTTTCTGATTGGCCAAGGGGAGATCTGTCAGCAGTAATAAACTCATGTCTTACCCACCAGCAATAGTATAAAACCAGGGTCTTTTGGCTAAAACAGTACCTTGGACCCAAGGACATCAGGACATAAGCAGTTCTTCTTGGGTTTGCTACTGCTAGAGCACCAAGGCCTTTATCAGGTAGGTAACTGCGGGATCTCTTTCTGCAAAACTGCCCATTCGGCTTCTCTATTCAAGTCCCATCACTCAAACCTCATTTAAATGACAAATGATTGGAAATATCTGTGCATATTATTTGACCCTTAGAGCTGCCTGGGAAAGAGAATGAAAAAAAAATCCTAGGAGTCTTAAATGCCCAGAACATGTGGAAGATGGAACTAAAGTTTCCTAAGTACAGGAGAGACAGGAAAGGTTCCTCGATGCTGGAAGAAACACCCCAAGGTCTTCTGTTCTGGGGGAGTAGGTACTTCCCACAGCAATCCAGGAGATACTTTTCCCCCAGCAGCAGAGACACTTCTTGCTCCTTCCATCTTTCAGTTAACTCCAAAGGTTGGTTTATGTTGCCCTGCGTGGCCACCCAGACTCTTGCCTGTCCTCTTGCTCCTCCCTGGGTCGGTGCTGCACAGGGCAGGGGCAGTAAGTGTGGGACTGGGGAGTGTCTTTGCTGGGAATGCTGGGAATGGTGTTGAGTTGAGGATGGACTCTCCCAGTGTGAGCTGGGAGTGCTTTCCTGAAACTAGGGAAGCAGAGGTGATTGTCAGGGTGTTGTGGGCAGGCAGTTCTGGGCTGACTGAGGTGATGGAGAGCACCAGCTAACCCTTTGTATAGCATGGCATCTCCAGGTAGAAGCATTACCCTCAGTTCCAGAGCCTGGATCCTTTCTTGCCCATCCTCTGGCCACGAGCGTGGCCCTGCGAGTTGGCTCGAGCACCTGCTCATGTGCAAACCTGCTCTTCTCGGGCCTTTGGTTAAGGAGAGGCAAAAATGAGAGAGTAGAGTCATAAGCAGTGTTTCTCCCTTCGTGTGTTCTCTCTGCAGCCCCCTGAAGACCCCGGAGAGGCACCAGCCATGAAGATCCTGTACCTGCTCTTCTCCCTCTTCCTCCTGTTGGTCCAGGGTACTGCAGGTGAGAGGGGAGGAGGGATGAGGTGTGACCCCCCCATCCATGGGGTTTTTCATGTCCGAGGAGGTGACCATGCTAGTTGGGAGTGATGCCAATGTTAGGGGGGATTGGTGTCAAGATGTTTTTGTAGTGGCCTTCCAAAAGGGTATGGACCACTGGGGTTGCGGAGAGCCCCTAGAGACAGAAGCCTGTCTGCTTTTGTAGGTCAGGAAGGGATTTATTTTCACGCTCCAACCCTGCACCCATCTGTTGCTCTTTGGATGTCTCAGGATGATCTTTTGCCTTGTGCAGGGCTTGGAGAGAGCCCCAGAGGGTTGTCGGTTGGGTGGGCGGCCTGGGGCATGAAGGGGTCCCTTGTCATCTAGTTGTGTCTCATGTGAGTGTCCCAAATCCTCACTGCCCCAAGCCAGGATCCCTGCAAGGTCTGGGCAAGGACTGCCCATCAGTGGTGACTGGAAGGCAGGGTGCATCCAGCGCTGGGACATGGGACGTGAGGAGGGCCCCGCTTGGCAGCTGTGCTGGTCTAACCATCTGTGGGCACACACCTGGGAGGTCAGGGTGTCTTTTTCTCAACCTCACAGTGGTCCTTCTCAGTGTCTGCTTTAGTGTAAAAGAGTCCTTCTAAGTAAAACACGTTGCTATTGAAGGTGTGGCTATTGTGAGGTTGAAGATCACAGAATCACAGACTGGTTTGGATTGAAAGGGACCTTTAAAGGTCATTTAGTCCAACCCTGTGCAGTGAGCAGAGACATCAGCAGATGAGACCATATATTGGCCTGCAACGCATGGGAAGTGTCAGCATTTCTGTAACCACAGACAGCACTTCCAGATGATTATGTTAACTGTTTTCTGTTTATCATTCCCCATGGAAACAGGAGCAATGCTCGGATGCAGTCAAAGAGGTGGATACTGCAAATTTGGGCGATGCCAGTTCCCTGCAAGAACTCTTGGAAAATGTTCGATATTTCGCAGCTGCTGCAGAAAGTAAGAACCAGATTCCTGACGCAGGAAAGAGTTTCCTCCATTGTCCATAGAACTATCTGTTAAAACTTTCTTTCTAGCCAATGCCTGGTGACTATTCTTCTGCATTAGTCCTTTGTGGGAAGGGCCCAAGAAGGAAGGG
>VWZK01020016.1:0-14543 GCA_013396935.1 Baryphthengus martii
GAAATAAGCCATTTAATTGATAGTTCACTGAGGCGCATCCATGTCATGTTGCGTTCATTTTTGTCTGAATAAATCCTCTTAGATTAAGGAGTTGAAGCTTGAACTTTTTAGTACTGATGTAAAGATCCTTATGAGTGTGCTAGATCAGCAAGCTGAACCTATTTTTGTCAAGCTTGATATGTATTTCAAGTCCATCATATAGTGCTGTGATTATTTTTTTCCAACTCTGTTGCAAAATATTTGGAGGGAGTCTGGGATGTGGACAGGGAGATATGAAGTAGGAGCCTGCAATCGTATTTTTACATTTTAAAAGGGTTCTTTACATAAGCAAATTTCCCTTTTGGATGTTTCTTTTTCTTGCTAATTGTGTGTTTATTCATGCAAACATGAAGTAGTTTTATCAAATAATTGCTACTTAACAAAACAATATAAATAAAAAATAAAGTAGACATGGTTTGTGGTTTTGAGACGATTGGAGTCTTCAGAAGCTTAAAAATGTATCACAAACACGTTGACTTCAGCGTCTTGAAAATCTGTCTGTTTCTATTATTTGCTTTTAATATGGAGTAATAGGTTGTAAGACCTCATGGAGAAATACGAGTATGTCTTTAAGTCATTTTAATGAAAAGTGCAGAAATATGATGCATACAAGTGCATAACTGTTTTGGTTGACTCACTCTGAAGTTAGTTCAAGTGGATCTGATTATCTTTTGCCTGACTTATGAAAAGACTTTCCTAGGAGGCAGGGAGAATTAAGTTGAGGATTAGAAAAACTCTGACAGGCAAAGACTCAATAAAACAATAATATCAACAGAAGGCTTAAACCCAATTTTAAATTATTTGTGTTAACAATAAGTGACAATCATATGAGTGTGATAAAAAATACACAAACACGCAACTACAAGGGGAATTTAACATATTTGTGTGAGAATTGTATTTGAACTACACTAGATTAAATTAAAATTTTAGTCCAAAGGCATGTGTGACTAAGGATCACATGTTCTTTAAATTCAGCATAGGTATGTTGCAATTCAAAACCCAGGTTTAGATGTTTATGGTGAGCTCAAGACTGGAATTTTCATAAGTTTTCAAGAACGCTCTTCTCTGTTCTTTTGTTTGTCATATATGGGCAATTATATTTATCATCAGGTAAATGAGGTTAATTTCAAAGCATCCTTTTAGGTGAGTGTCACCTGAAAGGTTATTTTCTGTAAGAAAGCAGGTGGTTTTGTAGTTCAAGTGATTTATCTAGCGGCTAAATGTTAGTAAAACAAGGCAGTATGTTGTTTACGCAGAGTCAACAGTTTTGATTGGATACACGCATTCATATAAAAACTGGTTTTTTTGTGTTTACAAGGAGTTGGCCTGGAATTAAGGATGTGGGATTTTTATTAGTAGAAGAGGTTGAGATAATAGGGGAAAAGATGGAGATGAGCAGTCATAGTTTGTAGTTTTGTACTATGTTACTCTCTTCAGTTTATCTGATACTATACTGCATGAGATTTTATGGTAAATTTTATTTCATTCAGCTGTTAATCATCCTTAAATGTCTGTGTATATGCAGTTAGCCTTTCTCGTCTTTCTAGAAGATGGCTTTTTCCTTCTTTATCTTGTTGGTACCTGTAAACTGCTGATCTTCATTATATCCCACATATCAGCTAGAAAACAGAAAAAAAGCAGCTCTGAATGGTATTTTGTATGTTTGATTGTTTTCCCTATTATTCTTTAAATACATACATGCAACGTATAAATTATGACAAAAAGTAAATAAGATATTTTATCTGCAGAAATATGCAAACAAATATTTTATATGTAGATACACTATTACAAATTTTTTTCCTCTTATTATGAAATTCTATGTTTATAAACTGTAGAAAATTGTAGGTAAGAGAGAAACTTATTTTGGAATTAGAAATTTTCTCAGTTATTTAAAAAAAAACTGACACAAGGTTTGATTCAGATTTACAACTCATCAAGCTGTGTATCCTGAAATTTATAAAGATAGTTTCCTGCGTAAATATTTTCTGTTCCTCATTTGCAGTGGACATCTGGAGGTTTTATTCTTTTGTCCTTTATCTGGAATAACAATCCTGTAAATATGTGTAAAATAATTTCAAGTATACTAAATCAGTATGTGAAATGTCTTAGTGCTCTTCAAGATTAAGAAAATGTGAAAGGATGGTTGATCAATTTGCAAATTGAGTTTTTGTCCTGTTAAATTATTAATTTGTCATGGCAGTGGATATTCTGCAGAGAAGAAACGGTTAAAAAAAGACAACGGAAAGGCGCTGTTAGCTAGTCCAGATACTACTTTGTTATTACAGATTTATTTTTTTTTCCTGATTCACAATATGGACTCTGTTTAAAGTAAAATTGTTACGGGCTTTTTCCTTACTGCAAGATGAAGGAAATTATTTGTGGCTACTTCAGTCTACAAAACAGAGAAACAGTGAATTTGTCTATGGGCAATTTTTGTCTACATTTGTCTACTCTGTAACAAATAGTCATATAACACATCACAATTTGGCTGTTCCAAGAAAGATCTTCAGAAATGAAGGCAAACTTGTTAAAGGAATTTCAATGCTTTTCATTTCTCATCTTAACATCAGCAGTTTTATTTCTGTTAACCTGCTTTCCCTGGCTCCATAGTAAAATAAAATTGAAACAAAAATTTTTGGACTCATTATCTGCCCAGTACAGTGTTGTGTTTTTCATTTCAGCAAGTAGCAAATGATTCTACTTACTGAGAAAGCAATGCAACTGAAAGATTTTGTGGAAGTGTTTTACTTGGTATTTCAGAAGTCACAAATGTTCTCCAAAATGATACTAAATCATAAGACCGAATTTAATTTATTTAACCAAATATATTTCCTTATTCAGCAGAGGAACCTGCTTCAAACAGTGTTGTTGAAGAATACCTTCAGGAGAAGAGAAAGTATGAAGACAAGCGCAAACAGCAGCCAAAGAAAGGGGTTTCTCGTGAAGATCAGGTAATAGTTTTGACAACCTGGGGGAAAAAAAAAACAGAAAAAAGTTCTGAAAATTCTCTCTCTTCATATGTGTAAAAATAAAGTTTTAGAATCCATTATATATTATATTTCATTTTCCATTAAAATAATACTACTATTTGTAAAAATAAGTATGTAGTCTTCAATCTCCTGTTTTGATTACCCAGATAAATGAGTGAAGTTTCAATGTGCATTTGGAAGTGTTACCAGTTTTTATCACTAAAATCTTCCAAAAGTAAGTGCTACCCAGAAGAGATGTCCTTGATTACATGTACAAATGTTTACATTTCTATATAGTACTTTCTTTGGCTCCACAGCTTGCCACGTGATAACATTGGGACACAAGTTTTTATACTTGCATCTGTCCAAGCAGGGCTTTCTAACATTTGAAATTATATGTTAAAGAGATTAAATTCATCCATACATTTTGGTGTTGTGAAATGAGCACAAGTAGTTTTTAACCATACTGTAAAAAGAAAACCCTTTTTAGATTTAACAAAATTATTTTTCTGAATTAGTTAGGATGTATGCAAACTTTAGGATGCAAGTGTGAGCAAAGTTAAGTTTGACATAAACATTTCATTTTTCTCTAGAATGGGGAAATTTGAAACTACTAAATATAAAAAGCTGCCTGGAAAGTAGAAAATGCCATTAACTTAAAATCTGCTTAGTTCATCAAATACATTGGTTTATAAGTGCATGTCAGTTCAGCCACAAAGATGTTCATATTTAGTTGTTGAACCTAGAAGAGATTGAAAACCTGAGCCTTATTAACTTCAAAGCAGCGGTTGACATACCTTTATAAATGCAGCAAGCTGATTTAGCTCTAAACGAAGAAGTTTATGGAAACTTTGTACATTCAAAAGCCCATTAACTTTGAAACAGAGTGCTAAAGCTCTACTGACAATGTGGATCAAAACACTTGAAACCACTTCTAATGAATTAATATCAGCCCTGTCCTGGACATTGTAGGAAAATGAGATGACAGGGGTGTGTACTTTAGTAAATCTTAATTTTTATTTATATAACCCTTCTGGGAACTATTCAGCAATAATTAGTCAAGTTTGTTGTAATCCATTTCACTTGTGGAGGGTCTTGCATCCCTCCTACCTGATTCTACAGCACAATACCATTTTCCATCCTTTGTACAAGACTTAAGGAAGAGTGGGAAAGGTATGTGTCCTCTTACAGCACCAGATATTGGAGGTCCTAACCTTGTAATTCTACAAGGGTCAGTTGATAAAGTTACTTGATCCACAGTATGGCATCTAATCACTCACTGCAAAAATGCTTACTAAGGTGCTTCAAAATTATTTCTGTCACCAGGTGTATTCAAATGAATGCTGGCACCAGAGAAAATTAGACAAGACGCAAGGAATGTGGCTTTGGTTGGTCACAGTTTTATGTAACAAGGCTTAGTTGTGTGTTCTGATGGCCTAGGCAGAGATGTGCTCCCTCAGATGTTGCAAGTACAGGGTTTCTTTGCAGTAGTATGAAAAGCTATAGAACTTGAGTGATTTGCAAGCCCAGATATCTTTGAAATTTTCCTGTCTCCCATCTAAAACAGAAGATTAATCAGAAAATGAAGAAAATAAATGCAAAAAGAACCACCAAAACCTGCCTTTGGCAGTGCTAAAATATGTTTTTGAAGGAATCCAAAGCCAGGAAACTCATGAAGTTAAGATTGCTCCCAGAAGGAAATTTGATTCCAGTGAACACTTCTGGTATTTCCTATTTCTGTTTTCTATTCTTGTTTAGTTTTTATTCTTTTAAATTTGAAAAACTTGACCAAACAAAACCAAATGGCCATACAGAGGTGTTTTACAACATCGGTGGCCAACCTATCACCTACAGATCAAATGTAGCCTGCCGCATAAATTCGGTCAAGTGCTTATTCCCTGATGCTTTCCTTTCCAGGAATGTCTCAGATATCAGCAAGAAATAAACTGTGGGCTGTGCAAATTATTCTTATAGTCTGCCCCTTTTTTGAAGAGCCCCTTCTCCCATCACAAGGCTCAGGCACACAATTCTTGTGTGATTAAAATCTCATTCCAGGACATCAGAAACAAGACCCTGTAGTATGAGCTCAGATGTCACCTGAGATTTGGTGACTTCATTGTACTTGAAAGACTGGACAATGTCAGCTGGAAAATAAAATAACAAATATAAATTGGTATGAACATAATTTATACAGCATAAGAACCTGTACCTGTAGAATTAGTTAAGGTGGTTCATTGTATTTCAGTCAGAAGCTTTGGAATTTTTTCCATGCCAGTCCGTAATTTAAAAGATCAGCAATGTAAAGTATTTAAATATCAATAAAACTTGAATGATCTGTAATTTATACAATGGATTGCTTTACAAAAACAAAATAGCAGGTTCAAACAGTAAAATTTGTTGTCAGTGGTCAGTGTTGCTTAATCAACTGGTTTATTCTGTAAGTAGCCACAAGTTTTTGTTTCCTAAATAGGCAGTTTGATTTCACTGGACAGCCAGGCAAGTGCTCTCACACCTGCAGGACTCCCTCCCTGCTTCCTCTTGCTGCTTAAGCATTGCTCTCTTGCTCTTGCTTGTTCTCTTGATGGGTACTCTCAATGTATTCTCACTCTGCACCACCCCACACCTCCCACGCTCCCACTGGCCTCTCTACATTGTTTCTTTCAGATTCATATGTAAGATCTGTCTTGCATATCATTGTACTATTTTTAAAGATGTTGTATACACCTGTTATTGTATATAAATACATATAACTTCTCTAAAACCAGGTATTTAATTTCAGACACTGGCACTGTTGGACCGGTTTAAATCAAAGTTAACCCAGGCAATCGAAGAAACTCCTGAAAATGAGGTTTCTGAAGCTGAAGGAGATAATGATGAAGGATGGTGAGTTTTTTTGGTTTTAATTTCTGTGTTTACTGCTAGAAGTCCTACTGCACTAACGTAGTCTTACTGATAAGCATAAATTTCAGGAGTAGCAGAAACACCAAACATGAAGACTTCTGCAGCTGGTGTCAGCTAAAATGCGCTGGTTTAGCACGCTTGAAAATAAGACAGGAGAGTAGATGACATTTTGCTTTGTGTAGTTTTAAGTCCTACTAAACCTCTACGTTGGAGGTCTTAAGCATTTTAAAGACTGATGGATGAGATGAAGGTGAATTGTTGGACTTGTCTGAAGTGTAGGGTGACCTTAAGGAAAGAGAGTAGCACTGGTATTGATAAAGCACAGCAAAAGTTATGACCTCAACATCTCCCAGCCAAGGAAGCAACTTGTACCATGTTGTCTCATGTTCGTCTTTCATCCAAAGAACCCACTTTAGGTAGAGAAGGGGATAAAAATCACTATTATTTGAAGTGTGATCCTGAAGTCATAGACGCAGGCTGCTACATTGTAATAAAATTACCTGCATGAAATGACTAGGGGAAAAAAAAAACCGTAACAAAAATGTTTTGTACGTGCAGATCATCCTTTTTTTACATGATGAGCAATATAGCTGATCTAATAAAAGAGGTCATCTCTGCTTAAGATATTTTCCTTAGTTGTATGCATAAGCTATCACAGCGACTACAAAACTAGCACTAAAATAGCAACTTTAACAAAGTTCTTGGCAGGTGTTAATAAGACAACCAATATTTCGGTATCTTACATTATTACTTAGAGATATGTCAGGTGTACCCTTATGATATTCCTAAAGGCTCCCTTCCTGGGAGAGGGAAACCAATAGGATACCTAACTGCCCCAAAATCTTCAAACTAGCATCAGTAATTAGATCTGAAAAACATTGATTTACAATAAGGAGAAAGACTAAAATGTACAATCACACACATTAGACACCCTTTTTGAATAGAAAATTGATGATGTAACTAAATGTGATTGAAGCATCTTGCATCTGTTTTGAGAGGACTTGTACAAAACTGGAAGATAACTACATTATTGAAGTTGTTTTTCTCAGATGAGAGGACAGTTAGCATTGGTATGAAATGCAGACTGCCTAAATGTCTTATTTTTATTGTCACTCTACAACTGAAAAAGATGTGCATACTGGAGTGAGAAATGACATCATAAAAAAGACTATGAGGAAAGATAAGATATGGAAGGAAACATGTTGTTTTATGTCTTAATTCACTTTTTTTTCCACACGATGATAAATTAAATTCTTCATCTGTAAGTTACACATCATGTTACAGTAAGCTATATGATAAAAATGTTTATTTATTTTTATATACTGAAGCATAAGATCTTAAGACTATTTGAAGATAGATTCCTAAAAATTTAAAAGAAAAAAAAAATTGTAGGTAAATGAAAGTTAATCAGAATTGCAAATTCTAGTATCAGTTGTGTAGATGAGACCAAAATTTTAGATCACTTTTAGATAACTTTTCCTTTCCTGTTTTTATTGTAATGAATCACTGCACATACTGTAATTAGTATGATAAAGCTACACAGATTCTGAAACTTCACCTAAGCACCTTCTTACTTTTCACTGAATTGAGCTGAGACCTCACAAGTGCAGTTCTAGGATTTGCACAAATCTTCAGACACATGTCCTGTCAGAAAGAGTAGTACTACTAATATAGCACTTCATGCTATAGTAGAATTCTTACTTAGTGTAGAGTTCTTACAGTATATAAACCAGCATTTTTATGTAAGTAATGTGTAATGAGTGAGTTTATTTTTTTGATGTTCCTTTGGGATCTTTAGTGTAGTCTGCTTTTATCTTAACAGATATCTTGACATTTTGATGCATTCGAAAATGCACTTAAGTGTGACCAAGTAGGCCATTAAAAAAACTGTGACTGTTTCAAAAGAAGAGCAGTTCAAACATTTTGCTTTTTATTTTATTGATTATATGCTTTATGTAATTTTTACTTTTTTTCTCAAGGAAGAGCTAATAATTTCTCATAGCATTAGAATCTAACCAAACTCTCTCTGTGTCTTTCTATCTCTTTCTCTCTCTCTCATTATCTATATTTATTTATTGTACCTAAGAAAAAAAAGGACATGGTATTTTAAATGTAAATGCAGATTAGGTTTCTGAAATGTAAGTTTTCTTTCTACTTTTAATGTTAATTCCATTATCTGGAAATATACCCTTATTTTCTTTGCTTATATTCTTTGGCTATTTTTTCAGATAAATCAAAGCAAACATCTTGGCTTTGGATTATTGTTTTTGAAGCCATAGAGAAAACAATTTCCTAAATCTTGCCCCTTTCAAGTTAACATTACTGACTTGCAATTATTTTAAGTTTTCTCTCGTTACCATCTATTTGATTCCTTCAAACAACGTAGTCTTTCATTATGTCTTTTCCTATTTCATGTTCTTTGAGGATGAGGGGTATGATATCATACATTGAAGGTTTTGAGGTCCTTGGATTCCACTGACATTTTGAGGTCCTTCCGAGCTACCAATGCACTTCTAAGTTCTCTAAGAGTTACAGAATAGACTTTCGTTTGAAAGGGACCTACAGCAATCACCTAATCTGACTACCTGACCACATCTGGGGTGAACAAAAGTTACATCATGTTGTTCATGACATTGTCCAAGTGTGTCTTGAACGCTGGCAGGCTTGGGGCATCGACCACCCCTCTAGGAAGCCTGTTCCAGTGTCTGACCACCCACTCGGTAAAGAAATGCTTCCTAATACCTAGTTAAAACTTCCCACGTTCAGCCTAAACCACCATTACACAGCCTTTCCAGGAACTTGAAGGACAGGTCTTCGTGATATTTTCTTGTCACAGTAATATCACCAGTTTAAAGACTTTTGTAAGAGTCTAATCACTATCTTTCATGTTCCTTTCTAACTACTGACATCTGATTGGCAATAATTCTTTTCTCTGTAAGTAGTTCATACTGAATGAAGAAGATTGTTACAATTACAGATTATGAAGTTGTATTTTTGTTCAGAAAATAATATTGCATTCAGAACTTCACTAAAATGAAGATTTAGAATCATAAAACTACATAATACGCTAATAATTAACATCATATTATTAATTTTGCAGCACAATAAAATGTGCTTCACAGACGGATTAGTCTATTTTCAAAGAATTTACTTTGAAGCTAAATAAATTATAGAATTTTTGTATTACTCAAATTGACTTTAAGCACATACAACACTAACAAAGCAATGAAGTCTTCTAAAAGTTATTAATGTTAGAATTGCTTGAAAATTTAAATTTTATGTTTTGGGATAAGAGTTTACATTTTCACTGTCTTTATCGTATTGAAGCATTTTAAATAGCTATAGTGACTTTACATTTTAAAATTCTTTCTTAATTCCAGTTTACTCCTCAAAAGACAATAAGTCTACTTTATTTGATTTTTATTGAATATAATTAGTGCATGCCATGTGCATATATGATACACACAAGTTATGTGATTCCTTCAGGCCGATTTGTAGGTCATGGTTGCCAATTTTATTGGAAATGAAAGCCTGCCAGTATGCTTTATTCTACTGTCAGGGTGTGTTATCTGAGGTAAAATGATTGCCTCTAAGACATTTTTATGTGTCCACATGAATGGCCACACATTGAGGTATAATTTTCTTTTTCTGTCAGGATAGAAACTATTACCAATTTTTTATGTTTTCTTTTATTTGGCAAACTTCTCTCTGCATATTTGGCTCAGCTGCTGTATTGGCATGGAGCATAGCAGACGTTTGGGCACTTTTCAGCAGCATTCTGCTTTTTATGCATGAAAAAAAAAAAGAAGAAATATGACTCTATTGTAAACAGTATGTATGGTGTTTGATAATTATTACCAGATTTTACTGTCTAAGAAGGCATCCGAGGAAGTGTTGTGAAGAGAGCAGAAGAGAAATGCATAATACTAAGTTTTAACATGAAATACCAGAATCCTTACTAAGATGTTGTATTGCAAACTCCACTGCTATGTGAGAACAATTATATATGTATCAATCTGAAGCAATCAAAATCCAATTTCCCCTACAGAATTCAAAAGTATCAAAATAAACATGATATGTACTGACAGAACAGGTACTCATAACAATCAAAATGTGTACAAACAAGTAGACAGACATGTTTTTACAGAATTTGGGTACCCCAGGAAGATATTCTTGCTTCTAGTTCTTCCAGGCACAAGCATTATTGTCCCTACGGTTCCATGTTGAGAACTGTTGCTTATGCTTTTCTTTTAATAATTTGTCAGATGTATTCGGTACTATCTGATCATTAGTTGCTCTTTATTTGCTTACAGTCCAAGTAAGAACAAGTCACATGCATGATTTATTATCTTTTACAAAGGTTGTACAGAGTGCAGCAGACGTAGGGAGAGATAATCTAGAAGAGCTCAGTCACTCATCTGGGCATAAAGTCCTACCCAAGAAGACATTTCTGCAAAATGTAGATGAGATCCATCACAGCAGCGGTGAGATGTCATCTGCTTAGAGAATAATAGTATGAAATCCAAATATGTCACAGCAGAAGACCCAGCTGGAGTAATTAATCTACTTTGTCTTCCCATCTGGATTACTGGGTAAACCTGAATTTGAAAGTGAAATCACTGCACAGGCTGCACTTCATGCAGAACACTGCTGCTCCTACTCTTCTCTAGGGCTTGGACTGCTGGGTACATATAGTTGCATGCACATGACACCCAGTCAGGCTGCTGTGCCACTTCAGAGTTCTGGTTATAATATCAAATAGTTATACCTGTAGTAAACTCCAAATTTCAGTCCAGAAATTGTTACAGCCATGGCAGATAATGAAACTGATGATGTAGATCCTGTTAACACAATCTGAAATATTTTCCATAGAGAGAATCCAGCTATCGGAGAAAAAAATTCAGATGCAGTCAAGGGTATTTGAAAATTGATTGTTTTAGTTAATCTGTGGAAAATATTCCTCTTCAAATATGATGAGTGATACTTAGTACTCTGAAACACTATCCCATCAAGTAATTCTGAGAGTTCTGAGTGGTTCCATCTCTCCTTCCAAGTGTGAAATCCAGGACTAGATACAACACTCAGCTAAGTCTTTGTCAGTGTTGAGTGGAAGGATTAGTTTGTTTATCATTGTTTCTTTCATGCTTGATTTCTAATTCTTCTAAGCCACAAATCTCTTCCTACTGAATGATTGCATAACTTCTCTCTGTCCTTTACCCACGCTGTTGATTGCTCTTATTGAAATTCATCCATTGTACTTTCTGAATTGTATCTCAATTTTCACACTATGACTCCCATTTGCCGAAATCATAGAAATTCTAAGTACTCCAATAAACTTTCAAAACACTTCTTCACAAAACTTCATATTATACATACATTCTGTATTTATATTATTCTCCATTAAAGTCATAACTGAAAGTGAACTAATCAGTCTTTTCAATGTGACATAAACTATGGCTATCTGTTCCTAAAAACAGGTCTCTCCAGCTGAATTTTTACCAGCTTTACATCCTTATGAAATGTAAGAAATATATATCTACACTTTTCCAAATGGAATATTATTCTTTATTGAAGGAACAGATTCTCTGCTATGAAAATCCATCTGTCACATCCTTAACCAAAATTCTGGACTGTCTTCCACTGTTCCTTCTCTCTGATCTTTGAAAACAAGCAGAGGCTTCCTGAAACTGCTGGATTTGTTGACATACTGGAGTATTTCTTTTCCTATAAGAAATTTTATAACACTGACAGTTTTTGAGCTGACGGAATTTCCTGCAGAAAGGAACTCACCATTTTCCTTCTTTAAAGCTCACCTGGTTGCCAGGTTAACTTGCCATATCTCTGTGAAGGGTCTCCATTGTTTCTGCATAATCACAGATAAAATGTACAAGGTTTACAAACAAACTCTGGTATCATTCTTGAATTTAAAGCTTGATTGTTGTGATCAAGTAACCCAAACCTCAAAAGGAGTAGCACTCCATACCACTGAAAAAAAACACATTGCACGCTAAACCAATCGAATATACAGTACCTTTTTAAAACCTGGAAGACACAGAATAGCAAATCATGGTGGTTTTTTTTTCATGGATGAAATTGAACTGGAATAGTAACCTGTGAAAGGAGTTCCTTACCAGGTGAACATGATTAAGTGAAGTGCATTTAAGTTACGGTTGTCACTAGGGAAGCAGCAAAAGTATGTATCATCCTCAGTAGAGGAGTTTGGTCTCATTAATCTCATCAATTCACAAATCCAGGCTACGAGTAGTCCCTCAGTTGATTTCAGAGTTTGTGTTACAGTGGAGCCCAGTAATTTTTCCTTCATTCTGCACCCAGCTGGAAGTTTAGGATTGCTTCTTTTGGATTCAGGTCTCGTCACTGGCCTGTATCTGCTCTCAGTAATACACTCTATAGCCATTTAGCATTTGACTACATAGTTGACTTAATAGCATGTGATGCCAGTGCTTCGTAACTGAATCATTGTAGTGTTTCCTGGGTGAAATGTGAAATGCTGAATGTGAACTACAAAGCTTCTTAATCTTTAAAAGAGATCAGCTTTTTCCTACCCTATGGAACGCTGTCATAGCTGTAGCTAAATGACAAATGTAAATGAGACGATCATAAGTGTTTTTGCGAGGATGTCTAGACTCTGAAACTTATTCTTTCTTTTTATAACATAAATCCATTCAACTTTCAGATACACTGTGGGACAAGAAAGAACGAGTAAAATGGGAGTTTGGAATGAGATGATGGTTTTTCACGTGGTTTTTTTGGTTTAAAATTCTTATGGTTAGTTACCTTTGTTGAGTCTGAGCTATTCTAAATGGTCGTTAAAATGAGGGATAGGAAAACTAGGCAATTTTTTAAATCAAAGTAAGTCAGTGCCTGAAAATACCTTTCAGTCTGTACAGTCAAAATGTTCCTGTGAAAATTATGTGAGATTAAAGGTCTTCCACCTCCAACAAAAAGGCATTTCAGATCTTGGTTAATAAATTGTTTCATGTGGATGTTGTGCAATTGCTAATGTCAGCATGACTGTCTGTGATCATCTTAGTTATTTGTGACAAACATTTTTTTAAGATAGTGAGCATTAAAAACAATTCAAATGGAAAATTATGTCACTGTTCACTTAAATGGACTTTAACATCTTTTAGTCTAAGGCTTTTAAAGATGCATTCTTGATGGTCACAAAATATTGTTTGGATTTCACTATGATGCTTTGCATAGATCTCATCAATTGATTATAGCAAAAAAAAAAACCCACAAAGAGAATGTTTCTGGTTTTATTAATTTATTGCTTCTGTGAACAAAAACCTCATTAAGTTCAGTGCTAATTAGTTAGCACTGGTTTATATATGTCAAATTGCTTAATCTGTTCCCGGCTCTGAGTTTTGCAAAATTAACACTGAGGCCAGTTAAATATTGTGACAACATTGGATGCTAATGCTAAGCCCTTTCTAACAGGACATTTATTACAATTTGACTGTAAAAGTTTTTACCCAGTTTGTAGAGATACTCCAGAACAAACAAAAAAAAACCTCAGTATATTCCATGAAAGTATTATCCATCCAGCATCAGTAGTTATATCCTTTATCTTCTTTTAAAACGTTTCTGTTGATAATACAAGGAAAACTTCTCTCAGAATATTTAGCCTTGGTTTCAGTGAGAAATCTGGTACAGTTAGGAGTGGAAACACAGTGTTATTTTGTGTGCTCCCACCAAAAGTTTGTGGCTGGGAGAGATTTGGGTCTATAAAAAAGTATCAAGGCACCACCTTTTCAATGTATATTGTAGAGACTAGGCTAGAATTGGCTTGGGTTTGGTTATTTTTTGATTGAAAGAGCAGTTTCAGAATCAGGTAAATGTTGAAGTCAGCCAGACTTCTTTTATATGGGTAATCTATAAGATTTCATTAATATTAATAATGAAATCAGAATGTGTACTGTTAGTGTCTACTCCACATAAACTTGATAACGTCTTCCACATTTTATTTTCAGAATTTCCTATTTAATACAGCATCTACTGGTAAACTTTTAATCCTGAAATTCTTCTGGATAAACATCTAAAAATATTGGTTATATTTCTTTCATAAAGCTACCTTTAGACACATTTTCTAAAATGCAGTCTTTTTCTTTGGTAGAATACCTCAGACTGAGGGTTATGAAATATGGCTTCCTCAAGAGTAACACCAGTCTCTGCAAATTCAGTTGCAGAAGCTTTAGTGTCACAAACACACTAAGCTCCTGAAAACTAAGCAGCAGTCTTTTTCACATGCCGATGCTAGCTTGGGGAATGAAAGAAAAAGTGCTGCTGTAATTTATGCCAGTGAGGCACAAAGATGGATCAAAGCCATGTTTGCTCCCCTCCTCCCATCCAGACGTGAGCCAACGTTCCTCCACTAGTCTGGAAAAACTGGCTCTACATTAGGTCTCTCCTGCTAAGGCCATTGATTTACTCAACTACATTTTTCAAAAGTTGACAAAATACTTACTTGATTGTTACAAAGAATAAATGAATGCCAGAGATCTGTATTAGAAACACATTGGTAATAGGGATTTTTCTGTTTGTCAAAAACTGAGTGTTTGTTTGGTGTTTAGTATTGCCACTAACATCTAAACAACCCCACTGCTGTAAATC
>VWZK01020016.1:14579-40294 GCA_013396935.1 Baryphthengus martii
CCCCATTTTCTCTTTACCATCACCCGCCTACTGCTAAAATGTGGTCAAACCTTGATATGTAAATGGTAGCTGCTAGCCCACTGCTTCAGTCTGTAGTTTTGTATTAACAAATTGTTCTTCTGCTGAAGTTGTATATATTGCTTCTGGATATTCAGCATGCCTGAGAAACTCAGAGGATTTGGGGTGGGTTTTTTTGTTTGTTTATTTTTTCTTAGTTCTTCCATGTCTAAGTTTATTTGAACTAGGCATCTGGGCCTGGAATCTACTACTGTTTGACTTAAATTCAGAGATGATCCATGCCTTGCTCAAGGGATGTCTAGTATTACATTTACTGTCTGGAAATCTTACATTTTATTTATTGCCAACAAACCTTGTGAAGAATGAAGAAGTAATCTTTTAAATCTTTAATAGCCTAGCTTAAGCTTTCTGTATATTTACACACCTTCTCAAGCACTCCAACTTCATCTCATTCAATGACATGTTTAAACAGTAAGGGTTTGGACAAACTCAGAATGGTGAGAGGGAGGGACAAAAGGAAGGGTGTCCAGAGAATGCTGAATGTTATGTAAACCTGAGTGTTTTTGTGCTAGAAATGCTCTCCTCTCCTTCCTCTCATTCCAATTCTGTGCTCTGCCTGATTGTATTAACTTTGGGAGGTGACCGGCTGACTTCTAGAGTGTCAGATATTGTACAAGCTGTTGCCACAGGGAGGATGCTAAGCTGGATGGATCATTGGTCTATTTTGTTATGGTGCTTGCCGTGTGCTTACAGCAAATCCTGTGTAGTTTTTCTACACTGGTACACTGCCTGGAACAACATCTGGAATTTGCATTATAGTCTTCCATACCAATCTGTTCCACCAGCAGCAGTTGTCTATTTAAAGAACACAGCTTCTTTCATCAAACTATTTAATATTTTTGTGAAGGAGATAAGAATATAGTGTAAATACTCTCTATATGAATTGCTACTGAACAGATATCAAAATAGGACGTCAATATCAAGTATCAAACTGATTTTTTAATAGAATAATATTTATTGCTTAAAATCGTAAGTCATCACAATTTTACATATTTCCAATTTTGATACTATGAGAACTGATCACATTTTCCCCCAGTGCTTTGATTATCTTTTGAAGTGGGTGAGGTTTTTTCATAGTTAAGTTGATTTTCCCTTTCACTTGGAATGTTACTTGCAAATAAATCTCCTTTAAGAAAAAGAAAATGTTTAGTGCTATCTTAAGCAATGGAAGAACACCGTTTTTACATCAGTCTTTACCAAGAATAGTTTATTTTGTTTTGCAAAAACTGAAGAATCTTTTGGGTTGTTTTTTTAACCTGCATATCCCATACTTAGTGCAATATTAGTTTCTTATTATTTTTGCAGTGAACTGGGCGGGCTAAAACAGAGCATATAGCTCATATTCGTAAAAAATTAAACAAGTAAGTGTTTTTATCCTCCGGTACTTGTAGTACAGTTTCACAGGGCTAGTCACAGTTAACAAAAGTGTACCATCTGACTTGGTATAATACTTTTTAAATCGTATCTTCATCAGTTTTTCTTGCTTAGAATTGGGGAGATTTTTGCTCTATGCAAGAGCAAAAATATGTTCCCTCTATTGTTAACATCTGAATGCTGAAATATTGTACTCCATTCATCCAAAAGCTAGAAGGTACCCGTTTTGGGTCTTGCAGAAATTAAATTAATCTCAGGAGATTTCTTGGGGATGGGGATATTTGTAGCAGTAGTGAGATCTTAAATTTCGGTCTAAAATCTGTGCGCTGCACTATATTCACTAGTTTGGATTGGAACAATATTATTATTACAATGTAGAATTAAATACTTAACCTGTGAAGCTGACTGCAATATGGCAAATATCTGTATTTATAGGAATTTTCTCATTACTCTTCTTAGGATTCCTTTATATTAGAAACTTCTATAGAGTAACTAATGTTTTGGTTTTGGCTAGACCTGAATAGCAAATCATATTTCTGTTTTTAAATGACAAGTCAATGAATTTGAAAAGTATACGGTTTTATGAAAATATTTTTCAAAATGGAGGCAGAAGTGGTCTGATCATTAGGAAAGGAGATAGGAAAAGAGGAACAAAGGGATATGGAATGGCAAAATGGGAAGTACAACATGAAGAGTAAAATCTCTTAGCGGTAACCATCACAGCAGAAACTTGTGACCACAGATTATTACTTGGAGGCATTATAAACTTTGTTAAAGTGAAATCAGACTGAGTTTGACAAACTAGGCTCAAGCAGGAACAGTGTGTGATATAGGGGCAGGTTTGAATACTAAGTACTGCAGAAGAGTTCAGACTTCGTAGGTATTTTGGTGCAGCTCCAATGCTATTAAATAATGAGACAAAACATGCATGAGGAAGCTTGTTTCCTGCAAGTCTTCTTTGTGATAGCAGTGGCCATGTGAAACAGTGAGAATTAAAAAGATGAATCCAAGTCTGAGATTGTCTATAGCAGTACTCATTGCTGTAAGAATCAGAACCTACTGCAACTACGTGGGAAAAAATTGTTTTTGTTTTTATGATCTGTAAGCGAGACAAACTTGAATTGCAGGAGTCTTTTGTGTGAAAAGAGAGATGATAGGTTATCTCAAACGAGAAGAAAAACAAATCTGAATGCTGAGATAGGGCAGATGAAAACCAGGGAACTTGCCTGCAAGAGTTGTTACACAGAGCGCTCTACTGATGATTGCAGGTTTTGTTAGAGACATAAACATATTTCCTCTTTCCTACTGCATTGTGTTTACAAAATTATTCATAAAGTTCTTGGGACGCTCTTCCGTAAGGAATGGGGATGGCAGCCTGAGCCAAGAGGCTTGTTTTGATTCTAGCATCTCCATTCTGAAAAAAAAAAAGGTGGAAACAAGATTAGATGTTATTAATATATTTCCTCCTTCACAATTCCTTTTGGTTTATGGTTTTGATGTTATTTTTGTCTTCTTCATACTCTTGTTCTCTTGCCTTTATTCAAAATTTTTTGCTTATTTTCAAGTACCATTTGACATTTTTCATCATTTTGTTTACATGTTGGTCCATCTCTTTTTCTCTGATTTTGTTTCTCACTCCTACTCTTTTTTGTTTCAGTCTTTACCTTCCTCAGTTTATTTTTATTTTGGTCTCTCAACTGTCTCTTACTGTTTCTCAACTATCTCTCCTCTTCCTATGCCACCCGATACTCTGCTGGAAGTGAAAGCAGTGCCCCAGTGAGTTCATTCTTCCAGAACAGCCAAAATGAGAAATCTCATTTGCTTTGATCTGTGGATTCGCTTATCTGTTTTCTCATCTGTTTACATGAGCTGCATTTCTGTCCACTACCTACATGTTATGAGAGAGATAAGAGGAAGGTGTTATAATGTTTCCTGTGTTAATGCTTATAGTTTAACATACACATTTACAGTATTTCAAGTAAGATACTGTAGCAAATAGAACAGAATTTAAGGAAAGCAGTAGTGCTTGAGTACCTCATTATTTTTCTTTTAAATATGTGTCATTGGTGATAATTGAGGAAAGTAGGTAGCATGTTACTTGCAAGCAACGTTGAACTCAAGAAGCAAATTGTGCTAGTAGTTATGGTCCATATTGATCTCTCAGTGTGGGCCATTTTTTAGTCAGCCTATATGACAGAAGAAGCAGCGCTGAATTTCTTAAGGCAAATATTCCTGCTTTGTTCATTTTAAGCATCCTGATGGAGAGAACCATTCACTTCCATAAAATATATCAATTATTTGCAAAATTCTGATCTTGTAAATTTTATAGCAATGTGATTAGTTGCTTAATTCATTTAGTCTGCATTTAGAAGCCATATGTAATTATTGCCAGTGTTCTGAGCACCAGTTTGGATGTACTGTCTGTAAGCAGTACATTTTTAGTAACATACAGTTCTGCATCTGGAAGGTAAAAAGATGCGTGTAACTTTTCCTTGGTGCCTACTGATCACAGAAACAAACAATATGCTCCCAGCTGCCATGTTCTGTGCAAGCACCTCCCAGTGAATCCTGGTCAAAACCGCTTGAGAAGTTACTGCGTCTCTGTGAGACGCTGCTACCGTCACAAGAGAGTTGGCGGAACATAACTTATATGCACACCTGTTGATGATTTACTGCATAGCTCAGCTGTTTAAAATGCTGATTTAGGTGACTACAAGATAATGTCCCAGGCTCTCCACTGAAGTGGCAGAGGCATCAGAGGGCATGCTGTGTAGAGGCGCTTGTGCAAGGGGGTCTGAATGGGCTGCAGGTGAGCTGGTGGCAGCCAACAGCTGTATCAGTTTTATAAAGAAAGTGTGGAATTAAGCCATGCAGCTTTGGACTTTCATTCATTTAGTGTAAAAATCAGTGTAATGTATGCAGTGCATTTGTACATAGGCATCCAAGCTTCCTCACTAGTGCAAAAGCATAGTGCTTTTTTGCTTTTGCTGAGTTTCAAAAATATTCAGTTCGCTGACTGCCACTTTGGTTTGTCCTGAAGGGCCTGTCTGGAAAGGCCAGAGCTGTTGTGATACCAGACTTCTGTTTATGCAATACTTAACATGACTGCCACCTGTCAGCAGCTGGCATATGGTTCAGATCTAGTGCATGTCTCATACATCTCAAAATGAGAGGGATTACCGTGTATCATATCTTTTCTTACAAGTGCCATCTCACTAGAACAGTTCAAAAGAAATGATCTGTCTCCTGAATAAACGGGTTGAGTCTGCCTGGAGAGAGCACTGTGTAGGTGGGATTTGTTCTTTGATGCATAGTTGGCAAATATGATGTTGCCTATGCTAGACTATTGGGCACACAGCTTATTCATACTTTCATAGTTCTTGAATGCTTTCTGGTGTTCTTGAACCTGCTTTTTAGCTTCAGTTGCAGCCAACATTCTCCCACTTGTTACCTCCTAGAAAATAATGAAACTGATCACCAAGGACATACAGGAGCTTCTCTGATAGTAACTATGAAGAAGACAGTCTTCTTTGCTGACTGTTGCAAAAATAGTTATCTGAGAATATCACTGGGCCAGGAGACTGTCCACATATCTTCGAAATCCTGTGCTGCCTCTGAAACTGTCTTAAATGAGTTCAGGTATTTCAGTCTCATGTTTCAAGACATTTCGTTTTTGGAATTCAGAAGAGATCCAAGTACTGAATGTCCCTTAGTAACACTGAAAGAAAGAATTGCAGAACAGCTGCTCCTCCATTATATGGGATAGGACAATGGTTAAACTGTAGGTTGCTGTCATCTGGCTGGGGTAGAAATCCTCTCGAGCAATAAATCCACAATAAGATAGCTGGTTCTGATTTGCAGCACTATCTTCATAGAAGAGGTTAAGAAAATAATTTTTGAGGTTACTTTTTTTTTTTCTAAAGAGAAAACTTGTACACCTAGATACTTTAAACCTAGATTTGGCAAGCTGTTTTATTGAAATTAGTTTTGAGAAAAAAAACCTTAAGCTACAAAATATTTTTATTCTTTGAATTTTGCATAGGACAACTGACAACTTTTCATCTTTTAAATTTTGTAGAAAAGATGTGTTTTTTAAGTTGTTATGTCTCACTTGTTTAAAGTGAACTGTGAACAAGTGGTGATAAGCAGAAGTTAGTATGTTACTGAAGACCAAAGATGAAGAGATTAAATAAGAGCTTTTAGCACAGTGACTGCAGAAACATGACTGGGCAGTCAGCTACCCACTCAACCCAGGAGCATGCAGAAGGAAGAGAGCCATAAGCCAAACAAGGAAAAATCTCATACAACTTGTATTTGTGGAGTTGTAACCCTAACTCGACACTTGGAAAATTATGCAAGTGCAAACTTTTGTTGGAGAACCTTGAATAAGATTAGTGTAAATTCAGATATTTCATATAGAAATAATTATTAATTACTTCCTATGTTCCTTAAAAAAGAAAACAATTTGAGTTGTTTTTGGAAAGTAGTATTAAGTGTAAATTACCATTTACATAGATGCAAAACAGTTCTACCTGTGAAGTTGTCTGACTTGCAAAAAATGAGCTTAAGTTCACATCAGTAAAATATTTTTTAAAATCTCCACCGCAGTCTGTGTTTATTTTGTTTTACCTATGAAATGCTGCATCTGAAATTGATTCTGGGAATATCAGGAAGTTTCTTAATGTTGGCTTCTATTTAATCACAACTGGGAATACCTCAGTGGAAAGTTATGAATAGAACTCAGAGACTATGACTTCTTTCAGCTCTTGGAGAGAAGCAAACATTGCTCAGGCTGAATCTGTGGCACCTAATTTGCAGACTACTTGAGATGCAGTATGGCCTGACACAAGAATTAGAGATGTATTTATTTTTTATTCCTGTTGCAGAATTAGTTGTATATTAGTTGTATCCTGCAAGTGTACTGTGGCATTCTTTGAGAACCTGAGTTGATGAAATGGCAGAGTGTGACTACACCTCTACATGCACTCATGCAGCACACTCCAAAACCACTCACCAAGGGAGTACTCCATCTCTTTAGACATATATTTTAATTCAGAGTAGGATAGTGTGATTTGGTATGTGTTTTTTGAAAAATACTCAAATGCTCGTCTTTAGTAAATTGAGAAGAATATGACAAATGCAGAAAGCATGTTAACTAAAATAAATTACTTCAGTGAGACTTTTTATAATTAAACTACAGATATTCGATCATGAATCACTGTGATGGTACATTATGTTATTCTGAATTGTAGCTATGACTAAAAAAATAAGTTTTGCTCTTAGTAGAGCGTACAGGATTGTAAGTTTTATACACTAGAAACAACAGTTAAGTATTTCCATAGGACAGGGTAATATACAGGCATGCTGACAATGCGGTACGATAAGAGATTTATGAAACCCACATGTCAAGAACTAATTGTGATGAAAAGTCTCAATTTTTGTTTTTAAGATTTTGCTAAAGCATTCGAAGAGATCCCATATAGTCTATAGCTTTGAATTTTGTCTGGTTTATTTGATAGTACTATACTGTAATCTACAGTAACAGAGCTGGGGTTTTCCCTTGCTCCGTTTCGTTATGTATGGAGATTTGCACTAGAGCTCTTTGAAAATTTGTTTAATTCAGGGCATCGTACATACTGCAAGAAACTGATAAAGCAGGTGGCCACGAACTTTCATTCTGATACTGACTTGTTTTTCCTGTTTTTTCTCTCACAAAGACTGTAGGCAAAGACATCTGATGCTATAAAGCTTGATATGCTTAGATTCAGTTCAGTATAACTATTGTTTTAAGTTGTCCCATTGAAGTCAAAGACATTTTCACAATCGGTTAATACAGGATCCAAGCAAAAGTGCGGGTTTTGACTAGGTGTTCTTGTTTGCACTGAAAAATCTTTTAACTCTGTTTTGGTGGGGTTTTTTAACTGGAGATAGGAACTTCGTACTTGTTCTCCTAGTTCATAACTAGCAGCTTTACTGTGACTATGTGTTAAAAAATCTTACAGACTTGCCAGTAAAGATGAATAGGTTTACAATTGATCAGCTTGTAAGCATCTTTAGTTTGCTTTCCTTCTCTTTTGCTCCCACCTCTTTCTTTAAGTGGTGTAAATAATTTGGTTAAGATTTTGTTTGTCCAAGCTAAAACTCATAGTTTTCTCACAGATTATATATTGATTCTTACCTCAGTGACACCTGCTAATAAGACCATAGTTGATAAGCTCCAGGCTTTCCTTCCACTGAATAAAGCTAACAAACTACTTTTGACTCTAGGTTGTCATAGAATGGTTTGGAAGAAATTAGCTGGAAGAAATCTTTAAAGGTCATCTAGTTCCACCTTCCTACAATGAGCAGGGACGTCTTCAACTAGATCAGGTTGTTCAGAGCCCCATCCAACTTGACCTGAAATTTTTTCAGGGATCCCCATCAACCACCTCTCTGAGCAACCTGTACTAGTATTTCACCACTCTCATTGTCAAAAATTTCTTCCTTATATCTAGTCTGAATCTGTCCTCCTTTAGTTTAAAACCATGACCCCTTGTCCTATCGCAACAGGTCCTGCTAAAAAGCCTGACCCCATCTTTCTTGCACGCCCCCTTTAAGTATTGAAAGGCTACAGTAATGTCTCCCTGGAGCCTTCTCTTCTCTAAGCTGAACAACCCCAACTCTCTCAGCCATTCTTCACAGGAGAGGTGTTTCAAACCTCTCACCATTTTGTGGCCTTTCTCTGAACCTTCTCCAGCAGGTCCACGTCTGAGGACTCCAGAGCTGGATGCAGTACTCCAGGTGGGGTCTCACAAGAGTGTAGTAGATTGGCAGAATCACCTCCCATGACCTGCTGATCACACTTCTTTTGATGCAGCCCAGGGTATGTTTGGCTTTCTGGGCTGCGAGCACACATTGGCAGCTCATGTCCAGCTTTTAATCTACTAATACCTGCAAGTCCTTTGCAGGGCTGGCCTCAATCTCTTTATCCCCCAGCTTGTATTGAATCAGGAATTGCCCTGACCCTCGTGCAGGACATTGCATTTGGCCTTGTCAACCTTCCTGACGTTCATATGGGCCCACTTCTCCAGCTCGTATTGGTGTTATTTTTAGATTCCTGAGGATTTGCTGAAATAGGGAAATAGCTAATGGAGATATGGATTTGTGTGTGTGTGTAATTGCTAATCAACAGTAGAAAAAACATTGAATTGAACAAAGCATTGGTTTAATCTGGTATTCAAAGAATTGACAAACATGATCTCAACCAGCTTAAGGTGGAGCAGCAGGATATGAAGCGTTCCCTTTTTCATCTTCTGTGTAGCTACTTCAGGCATTTTCCATGCAAACTCTTCTCCCTTTTTTAAAACCCTCATGTTGAAAGGAGGTCCAAAGTGACTAATAGGAAAACTTGAGAAACACTCCCTGTTACTGGGAAATTTATTCAGTACCTTTGGGAAGATCTGTTAAATAGAAAAAAGACAAGACAAGAGCTCAGTATGTGAAATAAAATCCAGCAGAGGAAACTTTAGCCGTATTTTTCAAAATAGGTCCTCATAAAAGTGACTACCCTACAATATTAATGTCTACTAAGAAAGAAAACAAACAAACAAACAAAATAATATATATAAAAAAACCCAAAACTTGGATCTTTTTTGCTATGCGCAAAAATAAGTCACAGTACTAGAATCTTGCCATGCATATCAGTTACAGATCATAACTTTCCATTCTTTTGAGTTATGTTTTATTTTTGTAGGATGTCGCACGTACTTCAATTTGAAGATCGAAGCAGAAAGGTAAAAGATGCAAGCATGCAGGATGAAGACACTTTTGAGATCTATGATCCACGAAATCCTGTAACTAAGAGAAGAAGAGAAGAAAGCAAGAAGATAATGAGAGAAAAAAAGGAAAGGAGATAAAATGAATGTAAAGACAGAGCTGCCTTGAAAAGTGACTGCAGTAAAGCACTCTCTTTTGTAAGCTGTAGTCCCTTAAAATATCACCAGACAAGTGTGAAAAGGAATCTCTCAAGAACCTTTTGTGCAGTTTTGAAGCAGAGCTAGCATTTGTTTCTTAAGTTGTGCAGTCAAGTGCTCTCAGTGCATTCATTATGCCAAACTCCCTGAAGTTTTTTAGAATTATCTAATAAAACAGCTGACTTGACTGTTGTCTGTACTTTAATCGCGTCACCATCATTGTTTAATCAACATATGGTAATAAAAAAGTTTTTGACATCATGAACGAGAATTTGGTTTAATAAGTGAAATTAGAAGATAGCAAGCCCATCTGCAGGCTTTTAAGAATTTTCTGAAAGAGTGACTTCAATAATTTTTAATATTTTTTGAAAAGACTTATAAACATTACAGCAGTAAACGCTGCCTGCGTGAGCCACTTAGTGACAGAATTAAGATTATGCACTTGCAGGATTCCTTAGTTTAATTTGGGAATTTGATTGTTTTGAATTAGGTATTTTTAAATACTTTTTATAATACAGATCTCAACTTGGGAAGCTGGAATGGAACACAATTTAAGGAGTTTTATGTCACTGTCTATACTACATAAACAAAAGGAGAATGTGAATATACTGTAGTGGCTACTTAAACTATTACAATACCTGAAACATCCCCCTGGTAGAATTTTCACTGTAAAGTAGCTGACAGTGAAGATTGATTAGTTAATAAGTTCAATACAGAAGTGAAGAAAAATGCAATCAGTCTCATTAAAAATGTAATCCTGTTTTTAGCAATTATTTTACCCTCTAAAAATGAACAACTCAAGTTTACAGTTTATAGACTTTCCACAGGTTTTCCCTCCCGCAAGATACTGACATTTTTACAGAAAAATGGGAACTTTCAGTGCTCTTCCCTTACAGCATTTCTTATGCTGTAAAAGGATGGAATACCCATATGGGCAATTGCTAAAGAAGAGTGAGCACAAATGAGCAAGGTCATTAAAAAGCACGACTAGGGGAGTGTTTTGCTGATGTTGTTTTTAGAACAAGTTCGGCTAGGTATGATGTCCTTATCAAGTTGCCACTGCCAAATTTCTTGATAGGGACTGAGGTGTGAGATACATAAACCTGCATTGGTGGGTTAATAAGGCCCAAATGTCAGAGGTTAGATTAATACAGACTATTGCTTTAATGCACGGTGCAACCTTCAAGATAAGAAGAGAACTTGAAGGTGTGATGTGAGATCCTGTATAAAGCTGTCATTACCCTCCTCTTAGTCTGAGTGAATTGTACTGTACCGTCATGTAAAGAAGTTAAGAGGGGTTACGTTCTTGAAAACAGCCATTCACAAACTAGTGAGTTGAAGTCATTTTCTGTTGAGCTGCTATTGGCAAAATTAGGAACATCTAATGTCATTTGTTTTTATCTCTATTTATTGCTTTGTTTGTGGAGATAATTTTAAAACAGTCATTACAGGAAATGAGCATGTTTCTCCAGAGATAATATATCTTATGTAATTAGTGCTACTGTTGAAACCCTGTGTGTTGCCCATTTAAGCTAATTCTAAGTACTGCAATGGTTTATGGTAGCAGAGCACACAGGCTGACTCCAGTGCCAGCCTCTTGACACCCACCCGTCAGATATTTATAGCTTTCTCCTCTTAAGACTAAACAGCCCCAGTTCTCTCAGCCTTTCTTCACAGGAGATGTTCAAGTCCCTTAATCATCCTCATAGCTCTCCATTGGACTCTCTCCAGTAGATCCCTGTCTTCCTTGACTTGGGGAGACCAAAACTGGATACAGTATTCCACGTGCAGTCTCACCAGGGCAAAGTAGAGGGGGAGAACCTCCCTCTACCTGCTGGACACAGTTTTCTTAATGCACCCCAGGATGACATTGGCCCTCCTGGCCACAAGGGCACATTGCTGTCCCATGGACAACTTACTGTCCACTAGGACTCCAAGGTCTTTCTCCATGTAGCTGCTTTCCAGCTGGACGACCCCTAATCTGTACTGGTGCCTGGTATTATTACTCCCCAGATGCAGGACTCTACACTTGTCCTTATTTAACTTCATGAGATTCACCTTTGCCCAGCTCTCCAGCCTGTCTAGATCTCACTGGATAGTAGCACAGCCTTCTGGAGTGTCAGCCACTCCTCCAGTTTCGTATTATCAGCAAACTTGCTGCAGGTAGACTCTATCCCTTCATCCAGGTCGTTGATGAAGATACTGAGCAAAACTGGACCCAGTACTGATCCCTGGGGAACACCACTGGCCACAGGCCTCCAACTTGACTCTGTGCCACTGATCACAACCCTCGGAATGCTATTGTTGAGCCAGTTTTTCAATCCACCTCACAGTCCAGTCATCTATCCCACTTTTCTTGAGGGAGGGGTGGAGGGAATGTGTTTTTAAGATCTAGTTGTGTTTCTCAGCCTCAGAATCGGACCATGGGATGAGCTGAATCTTTATGTTTCTTCCAAGCAGCTTGTATGGGACTGTGCTGTGCCATGGTGCTCAAAACAGACTTAATAAGCCTGGGCTGTGTTAGTTGGTGTTGGGCAGGTCTTGCACAGTGCCAAGGGCTTTTCTGCTCCTCAGACAGCCCCACCAGGCAGCAGGCTGGGAGTGCACAGGATCATGGGACAGTCTGCAGCGGGGACACTTGCCCCCAGCTGTCCAAAGGGACATCCCACAACATACCATGCAGCAAAGCTGGGCAGTGGAGGTGGGTGCTGAGCAGTTGCTTTCTTTTGCATCATTTCTTGTTTGTGGGCTTTGTTTTCCTCTCTTTTTTCATAGCTTTTTGGTGGTGTTTTTTTTTTTTTTCTCTTATAGAAGTGGCTTTACCTGGGATGAGCCACGAAAGCCTCAGCAGAGCAGCTGCTGGTGGATCCGCTTCAAAAGGTTTTTGGGTGAGCTGATGCCTTTGCCCTGCCCAGCATGGAAGTTCATCTCCACCACTGCCATCAGTTAGGGGACTCTGAGGAGCCTGCCCAACATGCAGCGTCCCAGGAGGATAGCTGCAGGGGACAGCAAGCTGCAGGTTACAGTGGCTGCATGAGGACTTTTAGCCCTTTCTGGTCACTTTGCCCTGCCTACATATTGCTCTTGCTCTGACGTCATGGTGCTGCTCCTAGAAGATACGCAAAACCCACCAGGACACTGTCCTGGGCAGACTGCTGTAGGTGAACCTGCTTGAGGTGACATTGATACATTGAAAACGCAGTTCTTAGCAAGAAGGCATCCCTGTCTTGGGTGGAGGAGGCAGAGCACAGCCCATCGACAGTCTCTGCAAGACTTCTAGTCTTCTCCCCGCCAAGAGGTATACTCCCTTGGTGATTTTCAGAATCATAGAATGTTAGGGGTTGGAAGGGACCTCTAGAGCTCATCTAGTCCAAACCCCCTGCCAAAGCAGGATCACCTAGAGCAAGCCACACAGGAACACGTCCAGGTGGGTTTTGAAAGTCTCCAGCGAATGAGACTCCTGTGCTGCCTGTTCCAGTGCTCTGTCACCCTCACAGCAAAGAAGTTTTTCCTTATGTTGAGGTGGAACTTCCTGTGTTCCAGTTTGTGCCCGGTGCTCCTTATCCTATCACTGGGCACCACTGAAAAGAAAATGGCCCCATTCTTTGGACACACACCCTTCAGCTAATTACAGTAAATACTGATAAAAATACAAAAATGTAAAATTCAGCTGTAACGGACAAGTACTGCTTGCATGTGCTTTGCACCGAGACTGTCTATCTGGATACAAAAAATAAAAGTCTTTTGGAATGGAAGCGGGATTTGATTTCAGGGTGTTTTTAAAATGAGAGTTGAGACCAGCTTCCCTGGCAGCTTATATTTTGCTCTGCACCATACCCATACATAAGGGTAAGGATATTTGGATTAAACTCCTTCCGTTTTATTGTGATTGTGAATGAAAAATCCATTTTACCTTGATGGAGACATCTGGAAGTTGTTTTTAATAATCACAAGCAATGGTTATAAGTAATACTAGTCTTCAGGGCTAATCAGCCTTGCATAGCATTTCACAACATTCATTACATAAGCTTCTCCCAGGGGTCTCAGTTCACCTGCGTTAATGCTAATCAATATTTCTTCAAGCGAAGAAAAGGATTTGCCTTTATTCCTTCCCTAGGGAAAGAACAAAACTATGCAGGTAGGAAAGAAACTAAGTAAAGTTACCTTCCATTTTTAAGGAAGGCAATTTTAGTAGGCATCCCAGTTCTTATTTTGTCTTTGTTCAACGCAGTGGTAAAACTTCCCTAGCACTAAGGCCTGACATACACTACACTGTGAAAACTTTAGAAGTGTATTAAAACTAGCAGACAGATAATCTCAGCTAATCAACTGAGAAATCACTTAGAAATGGGCTGAAGTGCCTAAGTTTTGTTCATTTCACTAAAGCAGAAGTAGTTCTGCATTTCAGTTAGAAGACGTCTGGAGCGAAGTTATGAAAAGCTCATGTTAGATGCACACTCTCAAGTAATTGTCCTTAAACCCAACACCAGAGACTAAGAACCTCAAACAAAGTGGTTGAAATGATAACAGTTCCTTGAAACAACTAGTTTGCAATGTCACAGCTAGCTCCCAAACTGCCTGTGACAATCCTGCCGGTTTCCCTTACTGCTAGGCTAGCTGAAGCATCTTTTAACTCAAACCTATTATTTCAATCATCTGTTGTTGCTATAGTTAACATGATACGTTAACATGAAACGCAGCACTGCATTACTATGAAATATGTATGCTCAGAGTTTCACTTTTTTTTCTGCCAATACTGAAAAGCAAGTGGGAAACGCAATGTGGGGAAGTGTCCCCACCTCTGTGAAGTGGAAGTCTTGTGCTAGATTAGTGGCTTAGAACTGAAGGAGCAATCAGTTTTGTGGCTGTAGAAAGAATTTGTTACACGGTAGTGAGATTTTTCACCAAATATAGTTTCTTGAATCTTTTTACTAAGCACCTCACCTCACTGTATAAACATGTGAGCATAATTTCTACATGGTTGTAGCATGCAGCTAGGAACATTTGTCTGTGGACTACTAATACAAAACCAGTGTTTTGGCACTTACTTGTGACTCTTTCCTTCCTAAAAGATTGTTAATTCTGGGTGCAGATCACCCAGCTTGAAGATGCACACCACAATGCTGGTATGTAAGTGATTTCTGTGAAAAAGTCACTCTTCAATGCTTCACTTCCCCACCACCACCACCTGTTTTTTGATTACTCATTTCAATAAGCTAAAAATGGTGTAAGTCCAAACTATGACTGAAGTTTGAGGTAGAGCACAAAGGTTAGGGATATCTATTTATTGTGGCAGCTGAACAGCAGTTTCAATACAATAGCTTTGCTGCCAACACAGTTGGCCAGTGTCAACCAACATACCATGAAACAAACAGTCCTTCCAGTCATACCTGCCTTCTATTTGATGGAGCCTTTTGTTTAGTTACAGGGAATTTAACCTGCCTAAAGGAAAAGAAAGGGCGAGGGGAAAGTCTTATATCCCAGCACAGAGCATTCTGTTAATAAAGTTGTCAGTTTTTTTTCTGGACCAGCTGGATTTTGAGTAGACATGGTCCTTTTAGACCACTTCTGGTAAGAGCAAGATCCTCGAGAACAGCTTAAAGTCTTGCCCCACAAATCCTGTCGGTGATGCAAACAGCTAGTACAATGTGCCCTTTCTGCTTTGGAACTAAAAAAACCCTGAAATACAACTGAAGCTGGTCTCCCTCTGCCAAATAGCCACTGTGCCTAGGCTGCTAGGGGTGTCGTCTGCAAAGCCACATTACGCAGCTTTCCCTGAGCTGCTGGCTCGCGACATGAGCAGGTTTGGGAAGAGGTCGTTGCCGTACTGTCTCCTGGCTAAAATAACTGCACACCAATGATGTCTGTTTTTATCTAGAGGACCTCAAGTTCGCAGGAGACAGAGTTATGTTTTGGCAACATAAAAACTAGCTTCAGACGGAATGGGTAGCTCCAGACTCTGCCTCATTCTGGCAGAGACATGTGCATTTGTCCTTACTTAAATGATGACAGACTTAGACTGTTAGAAGATGAGGGGACTCCTACATGTGTTTTCTCAATAAAAGGCATAGATATTTGCTTACTTCTTTCACTGTAACAAAACATGAGCTGATCATACAGTTAGAAGGTTCCTGCCGAAGCTCGTACCACACAAAGGATGTAAACTGAAAAGTGAGACCACATCTTCTTATCCTGGTGTAGAGTGTTAGACCAACTAGGAATATCTACCAAATGTCACCAAGTAAACACAAGAGGGTAAGTGCATTTTATAGCCAAGACATAAATGGGAATGAGATGACACTGAAGTTCCTAAAGTGTGGCCTCCAGCTCCCTGCTACTCAGCACACATGTGAAGTCATTCAGGCTGGGTGGAAGGAACTGCAGTGCTGTTGCTGCTCCTGTGACCTCCTCTTCCAGCAGCTACATTACCCATGCTCAGCTCAACAGCTAATTTACCTTCTTTCTCAGGCAGCACCTTGGTCCGAAAAGTCCCCAGGTGAGTACATGTTCATGCCCATCAAATCACATCCCATTTTTGAATACAGGTGACAATCTTTTGATAACACAGTCCTGCTCTGACAGTACCATAACCTTACCATTTTCCAGCCTAATGCTGTAAAGTGATTCTCCTTCAGTTATCCCGGTCAGATATGCCACATTCCAGCTTCCTAGTCAAAAATCCCTCATGCATACAAACAGTAACCTCACACCGACAGTGGGGCTCTCTCATCAATGACCTCTGGTCACAAAATCTGCAAGGCACCCAAGGCAGGTGGCACCCAGCCTGTCAGTGGCCTACAGCTTGCGCGCTTCAGCTGCTGTCAAAACAGAGTAACTTTCCAAATACAGTTTATTTTTTACAGCACTGTGAAACAAGTACTCAGTTTTCTTGAGAGGATTTCTCGTCCATTTTAGTGTCCATCACAGATGGGGTTTTCCACTTGATTTTACACCTTTTTTTTTTCATTTTTAGAACACTGTCACATGACACAGGTTTCATTTATAAGACAGATTGTGAGAGCACACTTAAAAAGCTACTGCACACTTGTGTAGATCTTTCTTGATGCATCACCCACAGGTGTGTAAGAGTTGCTTTTTTCCTCCCCAGACTTCACCATCACACTCTCTCATTATCCTGCCTTCCCTTTCAGCCACTGTGACTGAAGGGCCAGAGGAAGGATTTATACCCTAGTCCTCCTCCTATCAAAATGGTTAGCTATTTATTACATTGATAGCTAGGCTCTGCCCCTCTGTACTCTCAAGTTGTCTTTATATCTCTGTGTGCTTTGCTTCCCAATGCAGAGCTGGAGAATATGTAAATCCTTAGAAAAAACACAGTTAAGCTGAAGCTGCATTTTATTTTATTATATGCACGTGTAGTCTCTGTACATACTAGACAGGCAAAATCTCTCACTTTAAATTCCCGAAACACTTATCAAAATAACATTGTACTAAAAGTGCTTCTTCTGTTCACTCTTGATCCTACCTTGAAGTCATACATAAAGGATTAAAGCTGGAAGCTGCTAGAAATACCTAATATGCCAGAATGTTACATTCAACTGACATTACTTGACCAAGTATAAAGTGTCTACTACTCAGAAAAATCTAACCACAGAATGAGGGTCTTCTGATTGTAATTTGCAATTGGTATCTGATAATCCTCCATTAATTTTTAGTCTAAGAGCTATTTTTTGGGGAAAAAGAAATCAAACCTATCCTTTTCCATTTTTCTTAAATATGAATTTGTTGATAGTAGCCTTCTACTCCTAAAACACCATTAGAAAAAAGCACAAGGACTCTACCTTAACAACTATACATTTAAGGACATGAAAGGAAACTACAAACAAGAGGGCACCTTCTCAAAACAAACAAATAAATATGTTCTTAAGGCTCAATGCATCAGAAAAAAAAAGATTCATTTTTGTGTGTAAGCTATCCAAGTCTAAATTTTGCAGTATGGGAAGAGAGAAGGGAATTCTACGGTTCTTGACTTAGAAGATAGCATGAAAGAGAAAATAACTCCTGATATAAAGAGTTTTTACTATGGTTCATATTTTTAATCTATGAAATGCTCTGGCTGTGGAACAAAGCAAGATGCAACAGTCATATTCCTCAGTCAATGGCAGTCACAAGCTTGAAAATCCAGTCCAATATTCATAAGGTTATTTAAGCTGTACGCTTGCTCCCCTTTATGATTTGTTTGTAGTTGTAAAAAGCCACAGGATAGCCTTTAGTTTTGGCAGCTTCATTTTGGCAGCCATAAAGCATTAAAAACTGAAGCTCTTTATATTGAACACAGTCTGGAAGATCGCATTTTTACAGCAGCTGTTGAAAACTTGGCTCCAAAACCATGTATGTTCTTCTTCAGAAGTAACTTCTGAGTCAAACAGATTTTAATACAACATTACACTCAAAGGATACTGCTTTCACCTGCTTGGACTGAGTGCCTCTATGTTCTTGGCAAGCAGGGAGAGACACTGAATCACAAGTGACCTGGTATTTTTCCCATTTCTTCTTTTTTGCAACTACACTCTGTGAAAGACCTGTATGATCTGACCTCTGTTATCAAGCATTGTGCCTTTCTGTCTTTAAAGTTCTTTTACTAGAATGGCAGAGAATAATAGCATATGTGTAGTCCTTTTTAAAAACATTTCCATTACAACTACACTATACTCTTCCTTACATTTACAGAATATACAAACCAAGTAGTTTACACATTAAGCACAAGAATTATTTCAAATGATAGAGCGTGAGTTGATCTCAGTTGTTCTTATGAACTGGAATAAGCATGAACATCTGAGTAACGATTCAGGAGGATGAGCTGGTAAATGGGAGTGTCAACTATAAAATCTATCCTTGCCTTACAAACTAGGAAGTCAGGTGATTGACCATTAGGGGAAACAGAAATATGCATGTTACAAAGAAAGAACAAGATGTCATCTAGAGCACCCAAACAGTCAAGTTGCTCCTGAATGACACAGAAAAGCATTTGAGAGAGCTGTAAAAGAGAGAAAAATAATTATGACCCATCTATTCCAGACTTACTTATATTTATAATGCAGTCAGAAAAGTCTCCTTCCAGTGTTTTGTATCATTTCATTTTGTGAAGACAGAAATAATCTGACAGAAAAACAACAGTACGCAATGTTTGCCTTTGCCAAGCAAAGAATTTACGTGAATGTCTGCCGCCCCAGGCCAACCTCTAAATCTGATGCACACTACTGGTTTTTGTTTGATTTCAGGTAGTTTCACTGCTGCAAGATGAGACCTCATGTATTGGAGGGACGAGAATATACTACTTCACTGTCATATAATTTAGAGTCAGTCATACCTCAGACAACATTTTTACAAGGCCACTTTCCAAAACTATGCCTAATCTATCCAAATGACAATATTATTTATGCCAAAGGTTTTGCTTTAGGGATGGAAGTATTCCAGCTACTGTTTAATAGGCTGTATGGAGAGGCTAAGAAAATATAATTTGTTGCACACACAGCTTATGTATATAATATAGAACTAAAGAGTATAGACTAATCATTGGCAAGACAGCCTAAAACTAGCCTCACTGAAAAAAAGCCACAAAAGCAATGAGCATTTGAGTTTTCCTCTCTGATATTATTTTTGGAATTCCTGAGCTTAACCAGAAATATGTATGCACAAGTGAGAAATACATCTGAATTCAGCAGCTACCTGAATATTCAAAATGTAAAAGATATTTTTTAAAAGAGAGTTTGTAACACAGGCTTATAACATTTTATAAGCAGACAGGACAGCATATTCTCAGGTACAATCTTAGAACAGGGAATGGGCAGGAAAGGAATGGCAGGAACTCTGATAAAAACCTTGTTACAAATGCCGAGATGAAGACAATACACTCTTCATAGCCAAAGTAATTAATACCAGACTGTGTTTCAGAAGGTGATTAGAAGTTAAACAAGCATGCTTCTTTCTTCTCAAGCTCTCTCTTAGAAGAAGCTTCATACATGGATTTTATTGGGGAACATCACTAGCCGCAGGCCTCCAACTTGACTCTGTGCCACCGATCATGACCCTCTGAACTCTGTTGTTGAGCCAGTTTTCAACCCACCTCACAGTCCAATCATCTATCCCACATTTCTCAAGTTTTTCTACAAGGATGTTATGGGACACAGCATCAAAAGCCTTACTGAAGTCAAGGTATATGACATGCACTGCTAGCCCTTTGTCTACCCTTCTTGGAAGGATATCAGATTAGTCAAGCAAGATTTCCCCTTAGTAAATCCATGTTGACTATTCCTGACAACCTTTTTTTCTTCCATGTGGTTAGAGATGGCCCCCAGAATGAGATGCTCCATCATGTTTCCAGGGATGGAGGTGAGGCTGATCGGTCTGTAGTTGCCTGGGTCTTCCTTCTTTCCCTTTTTGAAGACTAGAGTGACATTGGCTTTCTTCCAGTCATCAGGCACCTCTCTGTTCTCCATGATTTTTAAAAAAATTATGGAGAGTGTCTCAGCAATAACATCAGACAGCTCTTTCAGAACACACTAACATTCTATGATTCTATGATTTCTAGTCAATTTGTAGCAGTTTTTCTGGTAAGCTACACTTTCTCAGGGGCTGAAACCTGAACAGGACATTCATCATGACTAAAATTATGGTGAGAATGCAATATATTTTTATGGTGTGAAATCTGTCTAGATATTAGTACTGATTCTTGTAACCCATGATGTTTAAAAGGATAATTTATTAGATGTTTTATTGCAATAGCAGTTCTCATTGATTGCTTACTATTCATCAAGCTCAGCACTTAAAAACTGGAAGAGGTGTTTATTCTTGTGATTCCTTCATTCTTATCAAGGACACTGGCATTTTTCCTTAAAGAAAGCCACTTGCCTGCTGTCAGAATCTCAGTGCTCTAAGAATAATCCTGGTTCTCATGCTGTGAGTGGCTGAGATTACAAAATTCACACCAAACAAGCACTGCCATACGCACCAGCATATTACAGCACCTGAAAATCAGCTGGCATCCCAACAATCGCAGTGTCTCAGACTCATTAGGATAGTGTAAGTAAGATTTGGAGGAACAGAAGCACAAGAGGAGACCCCACAGGTTGAGGAAGGAGATGGAAAAATCTGAGACTGTGTAACAGTCTCAGCCGGTCAGCTGTGGTTCATAGGCATGGGAAAACCCATCCAAGCATTTTGATGCATGGCATAAGAGGCTTCAAAATACATAACATATCCACTACAAAATATTCTATGATAATTCTGCTTTCAATATAGAAAATAAATGTTTATTTACCCCACAGAACTATGAAATAGATGCTGTTCTTCCTCTGTTATAGCATCATTTAAGTCCTTGTTTTTGAACAGCACCAAAACATGCAGAAAGCTACATCTTTTCTACTGCAGAAGGGTAAGCAACCCTTTTTTATTTGTTTTGGGACTGCTTTTTGTGAACTGTTAGTCAAAGTCTCTACATTACAGAGACTGGCAGCAGACAGAGGAGTCTTGCTCTCCCACATCTGGCTATCTAGTGTTTTGGCCTGACCTATATTTAACAAATATCAGTTGCCCTTTCAGTTGTCATATCACAGGTTTAGTTCAGGCTCCAAGCAGGAGGGGGAGAGGCAAGGAAAGAGCTTTGATAGTGACAAATTATTTGGTATTTCTAAAATAGTAGCATGTGGGTTTTAGGAGTTTACCACAGTAAACCACAAGCGTTCAGATCCATTTGAGCAAGCCAGCATATCACATAGCTATGGACCGTCAGTGTGAGACTCCTGGTCACTCTGTCTGCAATGTAGTTTTACATGAAAAATGCATTTAACTACTCAACTGAAGGGCAAGTCCAAAGACATCTCACACAAAGACTCAGTGTCTCAGGTTATCTATTGATTTCTGCCTTGAATACTCAAAGTACACATTTTCTGACAGATATGAATGCATCTAACGAGAGCACTTGGTCACTGAGATGCATATTTATTCACAGACTATTGAGCAGATGTGCACGATACCCCTCAGAAATATTGCCAATATTAGGAAGGGAGAATACAAGAAGCAACTTATGGAAGAAAGGATGATACTATATAAAAGTCAAACCTGACTGAACAAAAGTTATATCCAGACTCATTTAACAGTAGAGAATGAATCAAGAACCTTCAGTACCAGGGCTCTACCAACAGCAAATGGGGCTTTGTATAACACAAATATTCCTGAAGCTTCTCTTTTCATACTTTCTTGCCTCTGTGCTTATGTAGAGCATTCCCTTTTTGTTGAGTTTTCCAGATAACAACTACATAGCCACTAAGCTATCTGATTTCAGGTCAGAACAGACACGACGCAATCAAGTGTACCTACGTAATTTAAGAGATACATTTGTCTAACCTCTCTCGCTCAATACTCTATAAATTTCTGCAACCTAGTCTTTTCTAAAGCATGAGCATTCTTCTCTTCAGCAATATTTTCCTAAAACCTTACCTAAATCTCTCTTGCTGTTGTTTAGCTTATGACTTCTTTTACCAGTCTGAATGAATTACCTTTTCCTTTCTGCAGCAATATATTATGTATTGGAAGATTTATCATGTCTCCTTTCAGATTACTCTTCTCTAGAATAAAAAAAATCCCAAAATTCTAGTTCTTTCCTTATACTTTGTACATCTCTAAATCATCCCTACTGATCTTACCTGGCTTTTCTGCCAGCTGGCCTGCATGCTTCTTTACCTGTGGTACCTAAAGAAAGCTGGACATGAGTCTAGATAAAGCTTTACTAACATTAAGAAAAGAAGAATGAATCTTAACTTACAGCACCCCTGTCTATTCATCCCATTTCTGGTTAATTTTAGCAACTGATTATTCCCAAGAGTGATATTTTGTATTCATCTGTCTTGAACTGCACCCTATTTTAAGAGAATGTTTTTTCAATTACTTGCAATCATTCTGAATTCTAGTATTATTCTCCAGGATGCTTGCATGATCTTCTAGCTGTAGTTCCACCTAGGAAGTATTTCCTAGATTGCTTATCAGAATGCCATATGAGACCGGTTAAACTATCAAACGATTAAACTTACGTTACTTTTCTATCTGCAAGCCCCTTTACCATACACTATAAGAAAATCAGGTAATCAAAGTAAATTCATGATATCAAAGCCAAGTGCATTTTCATCATGTTCTGAAAAATAATATAAAGTGAAAAAAATCTGCTCCTTGAAAGGAAAATAGTTGCTGAAATGCAGTTTATCCTTGATATGATACAGTCTGTAAAAGATTAAGAATGCTTTTCACAGTTCTCTAAGCCCAGCAGCATGAATACAGGGCTGAGGATTAAAGCCTGATGAGCCATTCAGTCATAGGCATTTCTTTTCCTCAGGTGTGTCGTGAGGAGTAGCAATATAACCTCTGGCTGCAAATTTCACAAATATGTATACCCTGAGCCTCAAGTCCTTTAAACTCTCTGGATGAATCTAAAACTGAATCAAAAGCCAGCTCTGGATCTAAACAGATGATATGATGGAGGTAAGCACTACCAAGCTTTCTCAATCTTTTTACGTCAGCAAGTGGAATCTATAGACACTTCTTCCTTGTGTTGACAGGGCGAACTGCATCATCTAGATGTAGTATCATTTTATTTGGTATGATTTAATTTCCTATATGTCCTCATACGAGTGGTTATTATTACTCTTTACCAAGGAAAAAGGTGAAAAGGCAAAGAATTAAAGTGTCAGAAAAACTGTTCTCATCTGTCATTTGCTAACTGATCTGCCATGCCTGTGCAAAGGAGGTGAAACACTTCCTGCAATTGTTTTTAGAGTGATTTCCATGTGGTTCTTTACATTTTTGTCATGTACTGCCGCTGAGAGGAAGCCCACATGCTGCAGAGAAGGAAGATAAAGGAGATGCTAATTGTGTGAAATACTTAGCGGTGATTGTGAATGTAAAACAGCATTTCACATTTGTGAAAGCGAACTAGACTTAGGGTGAGATAATGAGATGATCTCTAAGAAGAACCCCAGCACTGAGTGTGAAAACAGAAGCTGTCAATGGTCAGACTGAAGGTGAATCTCTTGTCTTCATATTCTGAATTATCTGACACATATTCAGGATGCATCTTCTATTTGAACAGTTGTAACTGAGCAGATCCAAATATATCTACCCTGTGCAGTGCATTCTTCACTATCATCTAGCCCTTGATTCTAGCACCTTAATTTTTCTTTTCATATTTTAGCTTGATTTGGCTATCTTTTCAGGACCAAAGAACATATTTTTGTGAATAGGGTCTGGTAGCTCATTAAAGAGAATCCAAAAAAAACAATACATACTGTCTTGAAAAGTCTACTGAACTGGGAAATGATTGTCTTTTCTAGTTCCTGCTGGCATATCAGTACACTTTAAGGAAGCACTTTTTCTGTAGACTGCTCTAATCCTGGGAATCAGTAAAGCAATCTGTTAGAAGTAGAATAGAGTGACAGTTGTTTCCTGGGACATATTGGTGCTAGAATATGGTTACTTGTTGGTATCAGCACAGTCCTTAATGCTTTGCTGTTGATATTTTCTGTAGACTATTTGATCCCATACTCAAAATTTTGATCATTCTTATATCAGATGCTTCTTGAACAGAGTCACTGCTTTCCTCAGGCCCAAAGCATTTCTTCAACAACTCTTTTCAGTAGGCATTAACTAAACAGAACAGATATGGGTATTATCAAAGTAGTTTGTGTCTTATGTCTCCAAATTTTTGTTGCCAGGATAATAAGAAACAACTGGTCAAATGATCAGGGATCCATCCCCTAGGAAAGGCACAGAATAGACTCGTTTTTCTGAGATTTTTAACATGCAAACAAGGCTGAAACCTTCCACAGTAGGTTCCACAGAAAAGAACCTCTTTTCAGGTCTAAAAACAAGGATTCAATGTTCATCTTTTCAAAACTGAATAAAAGCATTCCTTCATTAGGGTTGAATGGAAGTCAGGTTGTACCACCAGCCTCTGCGCACCCAAGCAGAGCTTAGAATCTGTTGGGCAAATCACAGCCACAACCAAGCACTGCAGTCTAGGCTGTGCTTTTGAGAACACGTTATAGAAGCTCAGTCTTTCTCATTTGGAAATACTTGCATGCTGCTTCAAACACAGTGCTATCTTATGTCCTCTGTCTTCTTGCATTTCTTATCTGCTTTGATTCTGTACATTGAAAAAAAAAAAAATACAACTGCTTTCTTGGTGTCAGAAATAAAGAGCACTACTTCTTTATACACTCTTTGCACCAAAGCAGTTGCTTCTCCTTTACATACTATAATACTAATTTTACTTGCTTGATATTAGAAGTTCTTGTTACCAAGTAGCTACATTTGTTTTGAAACTTCCTTTTTGGCCAAAAACTGTCTTGAAGGAAGACCAATCAGAAAAGCATATTTTAAACCTTCCATCATATTTCATGGACTTTATTAAGATGACATTTTTCTCTTTACAAGTATTTTTCCATAGAACCAGTGCCAAACTAACTCTTAGACTGTAGGGAGGCAGAAGACAGAGACAATGCTGTTTGAAAGCAGTTCAACTCACCTCCAAAATAATGCAGCTGTGGCCCATGCTCACAAAGAAAAGCTGAATAAAGTGCTTGAAGACAGCACTTCATTCCTCCGGAATCCAAAGAAAATATATGGTTCAGTGCTTTGGCCGCTTACATCCAGGCAGAACTATGGGAAGACTCAGGTATTGAGTACTGCCTCAGTATTTCAAGGAAAACAGCTCTCAAGCTCAGGACTTCAGCCTTTTATGTCCAAAAATGCCATTCTGAAGTACTTGGGAGTTTCAAAACTGACAGTCTTGAAAACTGTAAACATGGAACTACAATTTTTAACCTTGATAAAAAAATAAAACATAATCACACATTATTGGGCTGTTTAGAGGTTGTTTTCTGAATTCACTTTGAACAGAGTCCTGTGAAGATTTTTATGGAGCAAATCCACTTGATACATCAAATGGATTGAATGCAACTACCATTAAAATAGATTAAGATAGATTTACTTCGTTCATCAACTATCTGAAAAGAATGGTCAAACAGCAAGCTTGGAGGTTGCTGAAGAAACCATCTATGGGCAGACTACAGAAAGCTTTTTCTTCCTCTCCACAATCAACACATTATGGCAAGTTCACAGAGTTATTACTCAGTATTGCAGAAAAAAAATTTTTTTAACTGTCCAGGCACATGAACGTTACCTGTTTGAAGTGAAATAAAGGCTAATATTTAAAAGCTAATGGTACAGAAAAATTCTACTAAGGGCTTACAGTGTGTCCTCATGTATATCAACCTTCCAGCTATATAATAATAATATATA
>VWZK01020017.1:0-21444 GCA_013396935.1 Baryphthengus martii
TGAGGTGGATTGTGAACTGGTTGAAAGATGGAAGTCAGAGAATTCTGGTCAATGAGAGAGTCTAGTTGGAGGCCTGTATTTAGTGGAGTATCTCAAGGGTCAGTACTGGGGCTGGTGCTGCTCAATATATTCATCAATGACCTGGATGAGGAAACAGAGTGCACTGTCAGTAAGTTTGCTGACAACACAAAACTGGGAGGAGTGGCAAACACACTAGAAAGCTGTGCTGCCATCCAGTGAGACCTTGACTGGCTGGAGAGCTGGGCAGGGAGAAATTTGATGAAATTCAACAAGTGCAATTGTAGAGTCTCACATCTGGGAAAGAACAACCCAGGTACCAGTATAGGTTGGGGACTGACTGACCTGTTGGAGTGCAGCGTGGGGGAAAGGGATCTGGGCGTCCTGGTGGAAGCAGGAAGACCATGAGCCAGCACTGTGCCCTTGTGACCAACAAGGGAAATAGCATCCTAGGGTGTATTAGAAGGTGAGCAGCAAGCTGAACATGAGCCCATGGTGTGTGCTATTAGCAAAGGTGCTCAGCAGTTCCCAGGACAGAACAGAATCACAGCCTGTAGATCAAAGAAAGGGATTATTCCATGATATGTGGTACTTGTCAGACTACATCTAGATACTATATTGAGTTTCGTGCTCCAACACAAGAAAGATATAGGAAAACTGCAAAGACCTTAGAGGAGCACCCCCAAAGTGCTAAAGGGGACTGCAGCATTTGCCCCATGAGATGAGGCTGGGGGATCAGGGCTGGGTCAGCCTGGAAAAGGGATAATTTTGGTGGCACCTAGCAGATCCCCAGAACCTATAAGGGGTCGTCCAAGAGATGGATATGGGCTCCTCACAGTGGTGCAGGAAGGGAGGGTGAGAGTCAACAGGTTCAAAATGAAACAAGAGATGATCAGGCTGTATATAAGAAAAAAAGTTTTTTATCATGAGGATAATCAAGCATCAGAGCAGATTACCCTGATAGTTTGAAGAATCTCCAAATTTCAGACAATGCTTTTTTATGTAAAATGTTCTGTAGACAATCAGTTCAGTATAGATTGTCTATTTTTCTTTATAGTATATCAATTTATAAAATGATATAAAATTAAAATATTTACAATGTATTGTATACCAAGTCCGGCAACATTTGTGAAGAGAAATTTCACTTGGAACAATTTAAGTCCATCCACTGAAAGCTCAATTTATTGTCGTAGCCATTCTCAGATTATTTTCTGGTAGCATGGATTAATGTTACTGAATTTAGATCAGGGTATGCACAAAAGAGAGTGTTAGTTCAAAGATACTAGATTTATTTTATTTCTGCTCTGCCAAAGCACTTCGTGAGGCAATGGAGTACAACTTTGCTGTAGCACTTGGAAAGATTTACTTACCTAAAGCTTTGGCTCCTTAAATCCAAAATATTTAAAAGACTCAGATGCAAAGTAGATATTCATAGCCAGAAAATGTAATAATTGTCAAAGGAATATCAATTTATTCCAAAATAAAATTTCCTTCCCAGCTTAATTTTATAACTTCTGTTCTGTAGGATTTCTACCTTGATGTGCAAAATTGTCTACTGATTTCCAAACAGTTCTGAAGTTCCATTTTTATTCAAATGGAGACTATGGAGCTAAATTTCAGCTGTAAGTGTTAAAGCATGTTTATATTCTGAATTTAATGCATTTTTTTTATTGGGTGATACATTTCATTTTACAGCTCTGAGCTTAGTAAAGGGCCTTGTGACTCATACTTTGCCTTACAGGGACACATTTAAACATTCAGTGTTTTTAAAATGATGAATTAGGAAGAGTCTCTGGTAAGTGCTAAGTGCTTTTTACCATCTAATTCTATGCTAAGTTTCTTCTTGTGCCTAGTGTCAATATCAATACATGAAGACCAATGGAGTTCTGGCAGTCATCCTGGATTCTGAAATGGACAGAGACTGCCAATTCAGGCAGATGTCAACACTTCTTTGACATGGGGTAGTTTCTCCCATACCCTGTGGCATATAATTTTAGTTGTGTTAATTTACGTGAAAATAGAACACAAATAGTTCAGCACATAAATGTCCAGTCCAAGATGATAACAGACAAATATTTGGACATTAAAGAACTGTCCCTGAAGGGAAAAGAATCCATTTGATCCATTAATAATGAGAACTCGCTCTTTGATCCTTTCTGTTCCTGTTACATCAGAGAAAACCATGAGATATAACAACTTGTTGTGAAATATGTCAGGTGTTGCCAAAATAGCAAGCAAAGCACTTATAAAATTAGCCTTGAAAACAAAAATGTTAGGTGAGATCTGAAATATATTTGGTACCAGAATTCACCAGCTCAAAACAACAGTTTTTATTGCCTTCTGTCTCCCGTGTTTTAAATCACAGATGGAATGGTCATGAAAGCTAGAATTACTCCCGCGTAAAACAAATAAACAAACAAACAAAGAAACAAATAAATAAATAGATAAAATATGTATATTACATGGTAGATCTTTCATATTCATACTAAACGTAAGAATTTGTTTATTAAGAAAGGAAAATAATTCTGGATTCATAAAGCAGTATCATATTTTATGAGCTGTAGGCAACTTGGCACTTGTGTGGCAAAGTTGCTAAAAACTTCTCATAAAGGTTTCTTGAGATAGCAAGTGAAGACTTCACATCTACTGGCATGTTTTGATTTTCCACCAGATTGACCAGGCACGTACGTCTGCTCTCTGGACTAATAAAAACTGATTATTGATCTTGCAATCATGGGTCATAAGTACCACTGACCCAACCTATGTGAAGTGCAGGTCCAAGATCAGCTACAGAGAAGGGCAGCTAAGGGCAACAGAGCTACAATTCCAGTGAGGGTTTTGAGGCTAAGGAATAAAATCATTACTTAACTAGAAATTTTATTCTAATAGTGTTCATATACTAAAATTGTGTGTGAAATGTCAAAATCACAACTTTATTGGTTTGCATTGTTTCTAAGATGTCAGTTGCCAAAAATAGTGTATTTTCATTACTTTTTGTGCTAATATGTCAAGCTACTGCATTTTTTTTTCTGGATGGAAAGCCTTCTATTGACCATTTTGCTCATATGATAACATATCTCTCACTAGTAAGACATATAAGAGTATTGCTTTGATTAAATCTATACTGTCCCAGTGACATATGTGCACAAATTTATTGTTACATGGAACATATTTATCTGTACATCATTGGACTTAAACTCTCTTAGGATACAGCTACATTAGGTTAAATGGAGAATAGCTTAAGAACACAGTTGCCCGAAATGATTTTGGAATAAGGAGCTATACAATTGCATAACCATAACAACTATAAACTTGGGGATTTCTAGAACATAGTGTTACATCATATTGACATGTCCTTTTTCTTATATCTATATACCATGCTGATGTGTAAGAGAGACTGGTATCAAAGAAAATTGAATTGATTAAAAAAAAAAAAATGTTAACTCCGTAACAATTTTTCAATTGTAAATTAAGCTTTCTGACTTTGTACTGAAGCAGATTAGGTGTATTCATGGTCTGGTTTGTTCTGTTGACTCAGTTCTTCGTTTCACTGACCTCTAGCCAAGCAGTTGCAGTAAACAGTTATACAAAAGGATGAAGAAACTGACAGCAGCTTAAAACACCACCACACATCTGAACACAGCATCAGTTTCTTTCCATCAACAAAACTAGCACCAGAACTGGATTCTGTTGTACTTCATGTGAGTAACACTCATGTTTATGAGCTGTCTTCTCTTTTCCAGAGAATGTTACCAAGATCTGTTGCATCTGTTTCATCAAAGCCGCCGTTTTAAAATGCCCAGTGGGTGCAAGATTAGTGCAACACAATTTCTCTCTGGAACACCAGTGTGCCTGTTTTCATGCTCCAATTGTCTGTTAAATTTCCCTTAAGACTGGTAGAAAAATGTCTGTCAAAATTTGGACATTCTTCAAAGTAAATGATTCCCATAAAAAATTGAATAATAATCAAGAAACCAGGTAGTGTGAATAACAACATTGAAGAAAGCAAGCAAAATGTGAATACACCTCAAAAGGAAACTAAGTGGGAAAAATGCATTGCACAGGAGTTAGTTCTTCTGAAATTGCTAACCAACTCCACAAATCCTGAGAGATACTCAGAAACCATAAACATAGTATCGGAAATTTTCCGGTTAGAGATATATAGATAACAATATCTGTTCTCTTTTATATATCTTTCAAGGTATAACTAAAAATAATTCAACTCACTGCATTGTATGCAACCTGTAAACAAACAGCTCTATGCTGTGGAGGGGTAAATTAAGGACAAAGAAGAATTCAAGGCTTGAGGTACATTATGCATAAGAACATAACTCAGCTAGATTTTTAAATTTAGTTTTAGGAATTTATCATTATACCTTGAACAACGGTCCATATTTCTTACATTTAATGCTACATTCTTCAGAAAGACAATAGCACAAAGCAGAGGACTGGTGAAGTGCCTGTGAGAGTGTATAATGCCGAAGAGACTCATACCTTCATTCTGCACAAACTGAAGTTTCCTACAAGTGAAATTTTCTTCCTCATAGAGATTAATTTCCTATAGTGGGCTGGGAACTTTTAGGTATCTGTCTCCGTATAAGGCTCAGGACAAGTCCCGCAGAGCAGGACTCCTATTAGCCCTCTCTCCCCCTCCCCCTTCCCTTGAGAGGGAGGATACAAAGGGGAATGAGGAAGGACTCACATGAAATTGGAAATTAAGAGTATGAACAAAATTTAATAAGTAACAGAGATAAACATGGAAAAGAAATATGAAAGGCAGAGGGATATACAAGCATATACAAAACCAGCTCTCGGATGGGGATGGATTGTGCAGAGCACGCGGAGCCAGGCTCTGCTGCACTGAGGTGCAGTCCCACCAGCAGCACAGCCCAAGTGAGAAAGAAGAAAGCTAAACGCACACTTCCTGTCTTTTTATAGAGTGTGGCAGGGAAGGGGAGGGAATACCAGCTGCCCTCTGACCCCTCAGGGTCCTAGAGTTACCACTTGTCCATCCCCCCTCAATTTGTTAACTCTTAAACCACAACAGTATCATTATCCAAGTCAGAGATACCAAACCATAGAAGACTCTAAGAACTCAGGATCATGACTGAAAGTTTACTATCATGTGGCTGTTCATTTGTAATCAACATCTTCATGGTGGCTGCAGAGATTTGAAATGATACCTAGTATCAATTTTGACCAAGCATTGTTTCTTCAAGGTGGTCATGGCTGAATCCTTTGACATCTTGGTAGTGATAGTAACTACTAATATCAGTGAGTAGGCTTTTGGGCTTTTGATTTGTTCTGTTCTGTTTGTTTGGTTTTTTTTGAAGAAATTTTAAATATCCTTGAGGTCTAAAGCAACCCTTTGTCACTGAAGAGCATATAATAACTGATCAATAGAAAATGATGCATTGTTTCAGATGAACCGTAACCAAAATGCTAAGTAGATATCTGGTAATGCAGTTAATCTGGTAATGCCCATCTAGTTTGAATGAAAAATGTTACTTCCAAGAATTAGAAGCTTATCGTTTCCATAACCACACACGGAATAACTGGTTGGAAAAGACCTTTAAGATGATCAGTCCAACCATAACGTAACTCTACCAGGGCCACTACTACACCATATCCTTGAGCACTACATCTAGACAGCTTTTAAATACATCCAGGAGTGGTGATTCAGTCACTTCCCGGGGCAGCCTGTTCCAGTCTTTGATAACCTTTTCAGTATAGATTTTTTTCCTAATGTCAAAGCTAAACCTCCCCTGGTAAAACTTGATGCTTTTTCCTCTTGTCCTAACACTTCTTACCTGGGAGAAGAGACTGACTTCCACTTCTCTATAACCTCCTTTCAGGTGATTGTAGAGAACAATAAGGTCACCCCTCAGCCTCCTTTTCTTCAGACTAAATAACCCCAGCTCCCTCAGCCACTCATTATAAGACATTCTCAAGACCCTTCACCAGCTTTGTTGCTCTTCTTTGGACATGCACCAGTATCTTTATGTCTTTTTTATACTGCGGTGCCCAACGCTGAATGCAGTACTCTAGGTGCAGCCCCACAAGTGCAGAGTACAGTGGAACAATCACTTCTGTAGTTCTGCTGGCCACACTATTCCTGATGCAGGCCAGGGTGCTTCTTTTGGTCACCTGGGCACACTGTTGAGTCATATTCACCTGGCTGTAGATCAACACCCTCAGGTCCATTTTTGCAAAGCAGCTTTTCAGCCACTCCTCCCCAAGCCTTCAGTCGACTCTGGGCCCAGGTGCACACACAGAGGACTTGGACTATGTCTTCCAAGTCAACAGGATACATATGCGTTCCTGATGGGTAGATCTTCCTTGGTTGCTGTGGTGGTGAGGTTTCAGTGGTTAAACTATTCTTCCAAAAATGTTGAGACATATCTCTATTCCTTACACCAATGATGTTGAGACATATTTCTATTCCCTTACAGTGAGGGTACAGCATTGTGCAGGATTTATATTGTAATCTTATTCTGGGGGGAATGTAGAAATTGTTTGGCAGTGTGGATAACCTATTTTTTACAGGCAATGAATTGATAATAATCCTGAAGTTTGGATTAGAGGTAGAAATGGAAAGACAACACTTGAAGAGCTTCATTTGTTTCTAGAATGTAGATTAGCAGTGATGCAAACAGGGAAATTACTGATTCATTTTCAATTAAATGCAGGGTTTTAAAAGAATATTAGATGCATTTGATGTTACCTGAGGATAAAAAGCTGGGTTTGTAGGCTTTTTCAGATTGCACAGGGTACTGTACTGATGTGATTTTGGTTTTAGTGTAATATCAAGTATCCACCTACGTCCACAGCCTCCTCTGAACTGGAGAAACCTGCCTGACAGCTGAGGTGAGTTCCATGGTCCAGAGCCATTAGTAGCCATTGATGTCTCACCTCAAGCCCATCACACTTTCACTAAATAGAATTCAGGACTCAAAATTCTTCTAGTCATATGTTTTTAAAGAGGGAATAAATTGCCAGAGAGAAAATACTGAAATGGAAATCTCACCTAAACAGATAAACCAGAATCTTAACATGAGGTTATTTCTACAGTACTTACTGTCGAATAGCTACACTGAAAAAAAAGAACATTTTAAAATGCTGATTTTTGCACATGGGTGAATAAACTATTTTCCATTTCTAAGACAAATGAATAAAATAATTGTAGGGTAGGGGACAGAGTAAAATGCTTCAACACCAACAGCTTTGTAGCTATATCGGAAGGGAGGGAAGATATTCACAGGAGGTAAAGCCAGTCGGAATGTTTCAGAAGACTTAACCTGACAGATATATTTTCAAGATAACATCATATTTAAATATTCCAAATTTTAATAGGAGTGTAGGTTGTGAAGTGCTGAGCACAGCACTTAGCTGTTTCTCAACTTGCCTACATTCATATTTTTAAATACAACGGGCCAGGACTGTTCTCTGATCTTAAGTCCAACTGCTGCATTATGGCCCATGACTGTAAAGCTAAACTTGCTTCCTCCATAGTAGCATGGTTTCATCTGTACTGATAACTGAAAACAACTGCTGTCCTATGCTGCCCTTCAAATCATTACTAGGTATTGTTTGGAAGAGGACAAGTTGATTGGGACACAGGACTGCTAAGGAAAATGCTAAGCCTGCAGGAAAAAGCCCTGTTTAGTTTAGTCAGCTAGTTGAGACTGTTCTTTTCAGTTTACATATGTTAAACTAAATTAGATAGATTCTCCTTCAGAAGCGGGTGATGGGCTTCAAACCTTAGTAAAAAGGTACAAAGTGTGTGTAATCTGCAGAGATGATTTCAAATATCTTGACTTCACCATTTTTACACTAGTCATCTAAATTGGTTGCCTGTTCAGCACATATCAATATGATAAATTATATCAAATGGAGCAGCAATTTTGTCACAAGAAAGCAGCCACCAGTTGCACATTGTATGACAGGTTTTATGGATGTGTTCAGTAAGCTCTGGGAATTCATGCTCATTGGATGCAGGATAGGTACAGAAAAAAACCTCCAGGAATCTGTGGAATAAACGTCTGAAACTGAAATTACATGACAGCCTGAAAGGGAACCCAGAAACAAAATCAGCTCTAAGTTGCTGGAGTGACTGTTCTGTTCTCCTGCACAAAATTACGGATTTGGTATTCCTACTGGTATCCTCACACTTCAAATTCCAGCCTTCAAGAGACTTGGAGTTCCCCTATTGTTAGACAGTGTCTGAACAGTATCACAACTTAGTATTTAGATGTGATTTAAGCAAATAGGTTTTCAGGGAGTTGGTGAAGCGTTCCTCATCTGCTCTCAGGGAAGCTATGCAGTGACTGCACAGAAAACTAAAATTTATTCTCTTACTCTTGTATCTGGTTCTTTCAGTCCTTAGAATGTGCAACTGGATGATTTTTTGGATATTGTTGTTCATATTTCACTTGTCCTACTAAGAATTATGAGGTCCAGAGCAATGTAGAACATGGTATCCTTTACTAACAAGGTTCACTCAAGGAAAATAAATTAGAGATCTGGTTTCACAATAGCTAAGCAAATAATTTGCTATTCATACTAGACAGTTCATGATCTGCCCAAATTGCTAGTCAGGCCTAAATCTATGAGTGGCTAGAATTAAGATAATTGCTTGCCCCTCTGCAATCATTCTTATCTTACACATACGAGCAACTGACTTATGATTTAAGATAGAGAAATAACACTGACTGACAATGGCAGTGATGTACCACAACATAAACCCAAAACAACAGAATTGTTCTCTAGCTGTTGTTGTTATTCTATACAGACTCCAATCAATGTTTAATAAAATAGTTTGAAAAACTGTGTAACTATAATCATTAGCTACACCCAGACACTTTAAGAGGTCTTTTAAAACTTCTTATTTTTTAATCTAGAAAAATTGCCAGAGGCCAAAAAGCTCTCTTCACTTCCTTGAGTTTATAAAAATAATCAGCCAGCAATTTTGAGTGTTATACTTTAAATAAGTACATGCCTCTCTTCTACCATCTCCTCTTCAGCTTTATCCTTAATTTGTTAAATCTATTATATTCCACATACTTTTTAATTGAACATACCACTGCATTTCCTAGAATCTGTATTCTGAATCAACATTTAGACTACGGAGTAGGTACACTCAAGGTTAAAAGTAGACTGTGGACTGTCTGATAGTTTTATGGGAATTCCCATAGAACCGAGGAACAAAGATTAAACAGATCTTTATTAGCCATTAGTCTATATCCTAAGTTACTCCTTAATTTAGACAAACAAGTAAACAATTGCCTAAAAATAATAAAAAAAAAATCAAGGGCTTTATTTGGCTACATCTAAATGTTGACTAATTTAAATTGTAAAGCACTGATATCACAGAGTTATCACTTTCAGTCGTGTTCCTATTTTACTAGCTTCTATGAAAATATAAACAGTTTAAAATTAATCACATTCATTATGGAAGACTGGGATCTTGGTATATGGAATATTCTGGACTGTGGCTAACTATGACAATCCAATTCAGAACAATTTTCTACCACTGAAAAATGTTTAAATATTAAAAAAAAGCTTCACACCCTAATGAAAAAGATGCATTAATGATATTCATTTATTTATATTACGTTAGCATCTCAGGGTCCCAGTTAAAGACTTGAGCCGTAATATGATAAGTTCTATATAAACAAGTCAAGGTAACAGTACCTGTCCCAGAGACCTTTCAACTCTTGTACACTAGCTGACTGCTGCCTCTGTAAGAAAACAACAAAAGAAGGAGAATAAAAAGAATCTTTAGAGATTTTACATTATCACAACAATTTAATTTGCAGCACTTACATGTGGTTATTACTGCTGCTGATCATATTTTTTCAACCTCTAAAATCTTAGACATCTCATAATACTGAGAAGGAACAGTCTGTGCAAAAATGAAGCTGAGATTAGATTATGGTCCAGCTTTGAAAATTACAAGGTCTGAAACCCTCATTTATACAGAAACACTCCAGGCGTGTGGAGTCAGGCATCGGTTCACATTATTCTCATTGCAGGATCAGGATCTTATTACAGGCTTGATTAGATATAATTGATTCTCTTTTTTCCACTCCTGTCTACTTTAACTGCTATTTCTTCACTAAAGAATTGAGCAGAATTCTTGATAAACAGCTGGTGAATCAACATTAAGAGTAAACTAAACAGTTGTCAAAGTCAAAACCTTATTCCTGTAAAAGCAAAAAACCTGATTTTATTAAATAAACTATGTGGGAAAAGAGTAGAATTGATATATAAATATCCTCATTTTTAGAAGTTTGTAAAACTGAAATTTTTAAAGCAGTGAACCTCTCAGGTTTTGGATTTTTAAGTTTTAACTTAATAACAAGAACCGTGAATAGAAAGGAAAAATTTTGAAACTGTATCTGGTATGAAAAGAAAACCCATACAAAAACCACCTTCTCGAAAAATATATTTTAAAAATCCACAGTTTCAATCTTCTATAAAAAGCTTGAAAAAAGCTAAACCAATATGACTATATAATTAATAATTTTGGGTTATAGTTGAAGATATTTATAAATTTGTAATTTATATAATTAATCAATTTCCTTCAAATATCTTAGGAAAAAATCTTCTACTAAAAGGATAAAGAGTGTGTCACTTCAAGTACTAGATATAAAACATTCATAAATCAAAAAGAAATATTTCACTACTCTAAGTGAAATTCACATGTACGAAACATGCATTATTGACATTCCTTCCACTGACTTCTCATGAATTTGCTCTATACCAGAAGCATAACTGGCTAAATAGTTAAAGTATAAAAAGTGTGAGAAAACATGTATGGTTATTTTAAAGTACATTGAAAAAGGTAACAATATGCAACTTTTACACAAAATTCACCTGCAACGCAAGCCCTGATGTGGATTACATGATGTTAGAGTGTGCAGAGTCCTATTTTCCATAGAGATTGGTCTTTGGTATTGAACAATATTCTGCAATGATTTGCCAAATCACCTGACACAGAAAAAACTTTAGGCTAGGGAACCACAGAACGTAGGTGTCTGATATTAAAAAAAATATAGGGTTTCCAATCACTAGAAGTCAAAAACATAAAAGAAACCACCCTGATGTGAAATGAAAAATAAGTGCTACTAGGCTATATGTTTAAAAAGGTACCTCATAGTACAAAAGCTGACTACACTCAATCAAATTCACCTTCCATACCACTGAGTCACAAAAATAAAGTACATTCACTGTTAAAACAGTATATTAGTAAACTCCAGTGAGGAATTTGTGATGAAAAAATTATATATTAAGTTCCCCTAAAAGTGTTCAATGCATCTGGTGCATATATTAAACCATTAAGCGCTTTTGATTTTCATAAAACAGAGGAATAAGTATATGGTTTCCACAATCAATATAAGTTATACTGAGGTGTTCTGAAGAACAAGTTCAGTTTTCAAAATACTTAATGTATTTTCTTAGCTGTTCTTTGTTACTTGTTATATCCGAACCACCTTTCAAGATCATTTCAAGACTGACTAACGACCAAAAAATTTATAGCAATCTACTTGGCAAGATGAGAAAATATAATAAAGCTTTCATACAAGTAAAGACATGTAACAGTTATGCCAAGCAGAGTTGAAAAAATTAACTTGCTACTGAAACATAATGAGCAAGTGTTCTCAGAAAAAGTACTGTGTCCTTGCATATTGGTGGAATGGTCAATTCATTAAAATACAGAACCAGTATCAGGAAGGGGGAGAGAAAGAAAGGGAGGCAAGATGTGGGGAGAGGGGACTGAAGGTGGAAAGAGAGGGAGAGGGAGAAGGGGGGCAGGGGGGAGAGAGAGGAATAATAATAATAAAATATCCCACTAGTGAAATCGCCCAATATCGAGACATTTTCAAATGCAAAAACTTGACAATGCAATCATATCTTTGTGAGAAGTTGGGATCTCTGGTCCATCAGTTAGGAAAACATCAATGATCAACCTATAGGCTTAATTGTCGTGTTTTGGTTTTATTTGTCTTCTTGGATTTACTTAAAATCCACCTCAAAAGTAACAGCGTGAAAGATGATCTCAGTTCATTGCTCATAATTTAGCTTATGGTACAGTCCACCCAGAAACCAATAAAAATAAGTGGATCAATCCTCACTCCTTTAGTATATAGAACATAGATGTCAAAGGGTAGTCTTCAACATCAGTAGATTTAAGCTGCTTTTAAAAAAAGCAAAAACTGCACACCAAATATTATTTACCTTTTTAAGACATAGTTGTTTGTATTCACCATCTCTTGTGGGTCACATTTCCACTGTATGAAACTATCAAAACAAAAAAAGTCTAAATATTTTTTAACACTGTTAAACAATATTAAATAACTAAAATGTAATTGACTTGACATATGCATCAAAATCTTTCATGCAGATGTAACCTGTAGCTTTGACTCACTGGAATCAGCTTATCCAGTAGATAGTTCAAGAAAGCAGAACAAAAGAGGAGAAAGGCTGACAGAGATGAGACTGTTCAGCCTGGAGATGGGATGGCTTATGGGGATGTTATCCATTTGTGCAAATACCTAATGGGAGGAATTAAGAAAAAGGAGCCAGAAGAAAAACTGAGATTCAGGAAATTAAATTCAAATATATGAAAACAGTTTGGGTTCGTTTGTTTGTTTTTACTTCAAGGTTGGTCAAGCACTGGAACAGGTTGCCCAAGGAGGTTGTGGAGTCTCCATCCTTGGACATAATCAACTTGAATGGAGAAGATCCTGGGAAAATGGCTCTAGATGATCCTGGGCAACCTGCTCCGGCTGTCCCTGCTCCAGGCGAGAAATTGGACTCGATGATCTCAGAAGTGCCTTCTAGCCTCAGCCATTCTGTATGACTTTTTGAAAGCCATTCACCAGTCCATCACTGTTCCCAATGGCAAAGCAGAATCGTGGGATGGAAAACACATGGAGATGTTACTGAAAAAGAACAGACTGCTAGATGAAAAAGCAAGTTTGTTAAAAGTGTGGCTAGCAGATGCTTAGAGGTGTTTAACTGAATTTTAAGCATCTCATTGTCATCTTGTATTTTTGTGATTTTGCTCATTTTTTCCAGACTTAGTATAGGTTCCCTAATATGAAATAAAATTATTTCTTTCATGTGTTTTACGTTGCAACATAATAGTGCTTTTAAATGTAAAAGAAATACTTTGCATTGATTCACTTGTATGAATTTAAAAAAAAAAAAAAAAAGACATCTAATTTTATCGTAGTTTTCCTTCTAATATTAATATACACTTTCTTCAAATAACTTTCTTCCTCTTGTTCAGAGGTCAGCTAGTTGTTTGTTTTTTTTGTTTGGTTTGGTTTCACTTTTTACAAGATAGTTTAGGAGAGTCATTTTGTTCAGACTCTAGAATACTCACATCCTTTAAAAAAAATGTTTAAATTAGCTGCTAAATTAGGGGCACTTACATGCTTTGTTATCTGAGTAACTAAGGATAGGGTAATTTTTACACTGTGAGTGAGAATACTAAAATTCCAACCTATTTCTGCTACTTCATTTAACAGTAATGAATTTTCACAACCAGGATAATTCATTCTTATAAAATGTCATTCTAATAATTAAGAAAAATTACAATTTTCAATGTCAGAACAAAGCAAATACCACAAATTAATCAAAGACTACTAATAAATCTTTCATTGTTGCATACTGGAAGTAACACACTAATATTTAACGCACGTACACATAGGGATCATTTTATATTCATTTGTTAGAGAAGAAGTAAGGAGACAATTCACTAAAGCTTTCCTTAAGATTTAAAAGAATATTCCTCCTCATTCCTCTTCCCAACTCCCCCTTCCCCTCCGATTTTCTTAGATTTAAAGGATAGCTGGGGGTTTAGGAGGTGGCAGAATACTAGATCACAGAACATTATGTTCAAATACATTAGAGTCTAAATTCTGCTTATTTCATTTTGTACAAATGGCCTTGCATCATTAAAACAAAAGTATATAATTAATAAAAACACACTATTTCTTTAATTCTGAAATCAAAATGGATACAAATCAAACCTATACATTAATATAAAACCAAATAAATTCAAGACAGTGTTTTGTATTGCTTGCAGTGTACTGTATGAAGGCTTCTGTTTCCTCTAAACCACCTAGAAAAGAGACTTCACCACCATACCATTGAAAGCAATCTGGCTAGGCATTTGACTCTTCATTATTTGATCAATTTCTCCACAGCTTCCTTGAAATTACTAAATAGATACCTCTAACTAAATCTGCAGAGTCATGGAAATATTTATTCAACCCATTATATTAATTCAGAGACAGAGTTTTCTCATTGGTGCCCAGCAACAGGATGAGGCAACAGGCATGAACTGAAATGCAGGAAATCCCAGTTAAATATATGAAAAAGCTCTTTTGCAGTCAAGCACAGGAATGAGTTTCCCCGGGGCTTGTAGAATCTCCATCCTTGGAGATATTCAAAACACAAATGAATGAGATTCTGGACAACCTGCTCTAGATGACCCTGCTCTGAGCAGGAGTTTGAATTTGAGCATCCTAGAAGTGCCTTCCAGCCTCACTTGCACTGTGAAACTGTAGTTCTGTGATAACATATTTCTATTTCAGAAGGCTCTTTTTCAATGCAGTTTTTCTAAGGTAATAGACATATATGCCATTATGATTTCCCTTGGCTTCAGATGTCTAAAATTAAGCTGAATCCGAGTTAACTTCTCCCACTGCTGACAGAAAGGACAACACTGGAGGCAGGTAAGACAGATTGCATAAATTGTATCGCTTTAGAATGAGGCGGAGTGGTCTTAGCATGGACTCTTGCTCCAATTCTTAGCTACAGTTACAGTGATACTACTGAAATAGTTCAGAACATGAAGCTACATATGCTGTCAGATTCTGTGAAAGGAGAGAAACCGCACAAGGAATGTTTATTATCTGCTCAAAACACTTACGCCTAGTAAGACTCAGGAGAGGAGCATAAGGCCATCAGGGTATTTTTGTAGGCTTATGTAACACAAAATCCCGCCTCCAGAAGGGCGATAAAAAGTTGTCTAGGGAGGAATGTAAGATTAGGACGATTGCATATTAGTCCCCCTTTGGTGGTTAGGTTCCAAATATTTCCATTTGGGGGATTTCCTGAGCTGACTTCTCAATCAATTCTCTGACTTAGTGAATTTCTCATACATGAATTTTTCCAGTCTCTCTTTTAAGCCAAGTAATCTTTCCATAACATCCTTTGCCAAGGAAACACACAGTTAAACTGTCCATTGTCTCTTCTGAACAACCATGTGCGCACTCTACTCTCCAGTAAGTAGTCACTCATAAAGCTTTTTCTATAATAACTTTAAAAATGTTATTTGTAGCCAGGACCTGGCTAAACTCCCTAATGGTTGTTCCTGCTTATTAGTGCTCTTTGGAGCATACTGTGACAGAGGGTGAGAGGGACAGGGTTTTACATGCTGACTGGTCAAGCTTTGGGTGTGTATATTACTGGATAAACCTACAAACCAAGATATTGGAAAAAAAAGGATGGGAATGATGATGTGATTCTCAAGCCAGTGGCAATCATTTCAGCCACTGACAATATGACATAACAACAGCAGGGTTTGCAGGTGCAGGGCAATAACAGTATTTACACAAGACTGACATCACGAGAAAATGGGAAAACTTGAACTGGAAAAGCAACATCAATTTAACAGCCTCTGGTCAGATTACAAGGTTCATTCTCTTTGAAGGAAAGGAGAATTAAAAACATTTCATGCTAGCTTTGCCTTCTATTAATAAATGGTGTGTTGTTTCTATCTGTAACATGTCAAAAAGGACTGTATTTTTCATTAAAAACTACAGTCTCCTTATGATCTGAAAGCATGAAGATGTTAAAGTTTAAATGATAAGGACAAAATTAGATGAGCTCAGCTGTATAGAGCACTATATTTTTTAAAACAGCTCAGGTGGACTGATTTACACCTTATAATTTTACCTCTGTCTTTGGAAAAGAGGTGACTCAAAGTCTAAGTCCTGAAGACAGAAAGTATGATTTTCTGATAAAATCTCCTGATAACATTTAGGCTGAAATAGAAATATACTGTAGTACTGTCTCTGTTACAAAGTCAAGTCGCTTAATCTCCTTGGGTGAGATTCACTTCCATCTGCAACAGATTTAAGTATCCTCTGAGACTGAGCTTGAGGAAGTTAGTAATGCATAGGCCTGAGTGAATTTACTCTCTTATTTGTCTGAAAATCTGGAATAACAGCTTTTCTACCTGAAAGAGGTAGATGTATTTTAATAATATTCTTGATCCTTTATACATTGCAGATGTGGAGACTGTATTCATAATGTTCTTTGTGTAAGGTTTGTAGCAGTTCTACTCCAAAACCATGTGAATAATTTCATACAACATGCATTTATTTTAATGCAAACTGTAGCATAAAGTACCTCTTAATTAAAGTTGGTTTATCTCGAGCCTAAACAACACTAAGCATTGGCTATGCACACAAGCATATTTCTTAGAACATTTTTAGTACTGTATTTTTCATGAGTGAAATCTTTCGCATTGTGCAGTATCTCTCATGCATACTTTTCAAGCTGAAGTGATACAATTCAGTGTGTTTCTCTGTTCATGCTGAAGCGTTACTTGAACTATTGTGACTTGCCGAACTTTAAATATTCCTTGTCTTCTTTAAGAACAATTCAAGGCCATCAGATAATGTGGCAGCCATTCATTTTGCAACAAAGCGTGTAGCTCAGTAGCAGAGATGGAAGATTTAACACAAGAAACACTCCTAACATTCTTTAGAAGTACTAGCAGCCCACTGCTGATATTTCCTTGAAATGAATGTGCTGTCTGTCTTTATTCATTATTCACTCCTTTTCCTTTTGACTAAAATCAGTTTAGGGTGGTGTGTGTGTGTGTGTGTGGAATAATAAAAAGAAAAGACAGTTTTCCCTTGGTAGCTCCTATTTTATCATTGACAGACATTGACTCAAGTATTTGTGTTACGAAGTCTGATATTTTCCATTTGATATTAACAGGATTTTTGTTGTATCCTTATTAAGAATCCTTCTAAACTCTTGGCTTAACACTTCCCATGGAAATTAATTCTGTCATTTGATTTTTCACACAACAAATATGTATTTGTCTTGTATTTGCTATTTTTCAATGTATTGTTATTCCTTTGCTTTCATATTTCAGAAAAATTTCCCCATCTACTAAATCTAGAAGTACCCTATTCAGTCTTTGTTGTATTACTTTACTGCCTCATGCTCAGAACAAAATTTAGGTTCCACTGTTGCCTTCTCTTGGAAATTTGTTCCTATGTTTAACTACTCCTACTTCAAAGAATTTTTATCTTATCCCCTATCAAAATTTCCCTGTTTGCAAATTGTGTCCATTGCCCTCTGCCCTGTTGCTGTACACCTTTGAGAGAGTCTGGTACTATATATTTTCTAGAATCAATGATAAGGTAAATGAAAAATATAGTAAGATTCTCCTTCTCTGCCCCTGAGTAAAACACTAAACAAACTAATTTCCTTCTGTCTCTCTTTTGCTGTTGTATCCCGAACAGAATCTAAATAATTTATACCAGTAGCTTTTATCTTATAACAGTAACATTGCCATGGATATATGTATATAATTGAAAAGTAGTTTCCAAATCATGATCTACTATGCATGTATGCATACACCTACACATGGACATACACACAAACACACAATTTCAGTGAACCACTTCTCTGTAGAATGAATTTTCAATGACCATAAGACAAGGATGTATGCATGATCAAGTAATTGAGCAAGAATATATTGGAATACAGCAGGGCTACCAGGGGGTCACTTCTGGAAAACCCTATCAAGTTAAAGTATCTCAAAACTATTTTAAGGCACCTCAGAAATGTGAGTTGTATTATCAAAGAACTATATCTTGATGGATGCTAAAGTCATGGAGCCACATATGAAAATAATATTAGAAAACTATATCTTGAAGGGTGCAGAACAAAAACAGGAACCTAGTTTGGGAAAATCTCTCAAGAATTTTATTGGAATTACTTAATATGACCACGTATATAATATTTTGAAGTTTCCCACAATTGATAGCATCTTTAGATTGTTTATATGAGATTGCAGCACAAAACAGTAGCTGTCTGAGTTCTGCTGCTTCAAGACAGGGTAGGCAGAACTGATCACTATGATTTCCTGCAATTTTACCTGTGTAGGAGTTATCTCAAAGGAAATAAATCTCTATTACTTGCTTTCCATCCAATATCATACCATTGGCATTGGTTGTCATCTTAGCGCAACTGTCACATAGTCCATTTTCCTTAAATCCATGTCTACTACTTGCAATGTCTCCAGCCTGTTAATTTCTCTCTTGTAATGTACGGCCCCAAAGCAAATGTAGTTTCAAAAAATGGTCTAACTATTGCTAAGTAGAGAGAAATAATAATTTCCGTTGACCTTCTGGCTATCCTCTTGCTAATACAGCCCAGCACACAGTTAACTTTCACTGTAGCAAGAGTGCAATGTTGACTTATGTTGACTCATGCTGAACTTGTCATTCACCAGGGTCCTGAATCTCTCTTCAGCAAAGTTCCAGCCTGTGAGGTCATAGTCCAGCCTCTGTTAATGCAAGGTAGTGTTCCATCCCCAGTACAGAACCTGGCATCCAATTTTGTCGGACTTTCTGAAGCTCAGGTCAGTTCCTTCCTACGGATTGTAGGAGTCCCTCTGAATGGCAGGCCTGGTACGCAGCACATTGATCCTTTGTACCAGTCTGCCCAGTTTAATTCATTTTTATGCTATTCAACTCAAAGGGACAACATACAATATTACAGCCATTGCTTCCTAGACTGTAGGACAATTTAAAACTTTAACTAGACCTTCACTTTACCTTGACTACAGCTAGGAGTTGTAGGTAGTTCATGGGTTGATTTTATCTAAGATTTTCTAGATATGGAATTATGTTAAAATGTTTGTTGTATATTGCTAGATCCTAAATAACCTAAATAACAACAGAACAAGAGATAAAATATTGACTTGCTGGAAAAAAAGCAATAACAATCCACTAAACTTAAAAGCCAGACGCTAAGAAAATCTGATTGAAATGGTGCTAAATAATGACTGAGAAACAGAACAGAGATATGTGATTTACTAGGACATACATAAAAATTAAATTATTTATTTTTGAAAAGTAGTCGTATTTTATAGTATAACTTGAGCTGAGGTAAAAGCATAGGCATGTCTGACGTTCTTTTTTTTTTTTTCTCTAAAAGAGAAAACTTAATGAACATATTTTGACTGAAAACCTCAAGCCTGGTATCCAAAGACAGACCTATATCCACCTTTGTTTTTTATCTTATAATTTCCTGATGAACTACCATTCAAAAACATTAGAGCAAACTGCTTTTCTTTCAATAAAAATTAAAAGATGCCATATACAAAGCTGCCATATTTAAAGGAATTTAATTTTCTCAACAATAAATCGCTTTATCTTAAAAAACAATATTAGGTTCATATCCTCTATATATGAAAAGGAATTTGAGACTCTAGTATTAGAATTCAAACAAAATTAGGCTTTATCTGATTTAGTTACACAAGATCCAAATAATCCACTGGAGCAAACAGTGAAGTCCACAGATTTTGTAAGAAAGGGAAGTGATCTCAGTTTTGACTTTTTTTTTTTTGTTTCAGAATGAGCACAGTCAATTAGACTTTTTTTTTGTTTTTCCTAAGTGAAACTGCCTCTTCCCAAGCTACAGGAATTCTCTTTGAAAATTTCTTTTGATGGAAATAAATCTAAAAAAGTTTTAAATGCTGGGTAGCCACCACTCTGCTAGGGCATAAGTAGCTCATTTACTGATTTATGTCCATGTGCCTTCTGAAGTCTACTGCTTGAAAATAGAGAACTGTCTCTACTGTAGGATATCTACACATGCTCTTCCCCAGTAGAAAAAAAGAAGTATCATATGCATGTTTCCCCAGTGTAACTCCAGAAGTGTAAGTAAATACTTTACAGTCAAGGTACTAGTCATCCTTTTTCCAAGAAACTTTTTCAGGATAATGTCATAGATGAGAGTAAGCAGTCAGACTTTACACGATTTTATACACCTCCAAGAGAAAGTGCAAATGAGTACCCACAATCAGTACTAAAAAGTTACATGCAAATCCTGTACGTCCAGCTCAGTCTTTCCTTGCTTGCCAAAAGGGATCAATTTGCTTTTCAGGTAGTAGGCTTTCCTTGCTTTCTGCTGCTCCTGGCATAGGTAGAAACTTTACAGTCTGAATTATTGAAAGTGACAATGAAACAAATGCCTTTCTATTACTTTCTAATCCAGTGAGTCAAGGATCATCCCCACCATGTAAAACTTTCACAGATACCTTTATTGCCAAGGTATGTTCTACCATAAAATTGTTTACTTTGAAAGGAAACAGCTGATTTTGGATACCAGATACTGGAGTGTTCTCCAACTCCTGCAGGTTTTGTGCTACAGTTTTAATCCAAAAGGCAAGCAAGCAGACAACAGAAAGTGGCTGAGACTGTGTATTCAAAATGAAGCTGGCATCTTCCTTAAAATACATACAGAGTTCAGAACCTCGCACCAGGTTTAGGGCTTGGACAGTCTGATTCCCCAAACTGTCATCCTTCCTAATATTTGTTATGCTTTAGTGACATCAGTGATCTTGAATTAGGCATTAATTAGATCTGCTCTGACCAGAATAAAATGATACTATGCTAAAATCATAAGCAACAGCCTCCCTATGCTAGGTCTCCAAATGCTGGCAACACTAGTTAAGGGCAACAGATGTTAGGAGCAGAAGAATCCAAGGGGATAAAAAAAAAGAAAAAAGAAAAAGCAAGCGTCCAGTTTTCTGGATGCGGCCCAGAAAATGCACCACACGCTTGTTGTATTTTTAAAAATACCTTGTCATTTCATGTGTCACTTTATTGTTGCCTTTCTAAAAGATCTTACAAATACTGTTTTTTAATATGCCAGCTATTCACTTTCTTGTAACCCTAATATGCATTAGAGTTTCAGTATGGTGCAGCCTTCTGCGACTGGGGTGCACGAGAATGAGACAATACAGTCTTAAGAGACACTCTTCTTTAGCAACACAGATATCAAGGTCTCTCAATCTCCTTTTCACTGTGCCACAAATCACACACAGACAGTGACTGTGTGATACTAGTACTTTTCTCTCTGATTTTACATGGGTGCAGCAACTATTATATAATGCAAATATAATGTAGGGAAATGGTATTTTGTGATGTTGGAGAAGGGTTCATTTTATGTAGTCAGAATAATCTCTTCTGCCACTGTGTTTTATGAATCCAGACAGAAATACATGTAAAAGATACAATACATAGTATACCACATTATATAACATATAAAATATAATGATATATAATGACATATAACGAACATGTTATATAATAT
>VWZK01020019.1:0-12042 GCA_013396935.1 Baryphthengus martii
TGATTGAACACCTCATTCTGGAGGTCATCTCTAAACTCACTGAGGAAAATACATTATCAGGAGTAGTCAGCATGGATTAGTCAAGGGGAAATCATATTTGATTGATCTGATAACCTTCTACAATGGTATGACTGAATGGACAGATGAGGGGAGAGCAGTGAGCGTTATCTACCTCAGCTTCAGCAAGGCTTTTGACATTGTCTGCCGTAACACACTCGTAGATGAACTCAGGAAGTATCAGTTAGATGAGTGGAGAGTGGGCTGGATTGAGAACTGGCTGAACGACAGAGCTCAGAAAGTGGTGATCTGTGGTGCAGAGTCAAGTTGAAGGCCTATAGTTCTCAGCTTTCCCCAGGGGTCAGTACTAGGTCCAGTCTTGTTCAACATATTAATCAATGACCTGGATGAAGGGACAGGGTGTACCCTCAGCAAGCTTGCTGATGATACGAAACTTGAGAGGAGTGGCTGATACAGCAAAAGTCTCTGCTGCCATTCAGTGAGACCTGGGCAGGTTGGAGAATTGGGTGGAGGGGAACTTAATGAAGTTCAACAAGATCAGGTGTAGTGTACTGCTCCTTGGAAGGAATATCCCCCTGAAACAGCAGAGATTAAGAGTTGACCTGCTCAAAAGCAGCTCTGCAGAGAAGGAACTGGGAATCCTAGCATATAACAACTTAACCATGAGCCAGAAGTATGCTTTTGTGGCCAAGAAGGCTAATGGCATCCTGGGGTGCATCAAGAAGAATGTGACCAGCAGTTGAGGGAGATTCTCCTCTTCCTCTCCTCTGCACTGATGAGGCCACATCTGGAGCACTGTGTCCAGTTCTGGGCTCCCCAGTTCAAGAGAGACAGGAAACCACCGCAGAGTGTCCAGTGAAGGGCTACAAAGTTGATTAAGGGACTGGAACATCTCTCTTAGGAGGGAAGGATGGGAGACCTGGGGCTGTTATAGTCTGGAGAAGGGAACACAGGGAGGGGATCTTATCAATGATTCTAAATAAATAAAAAGTATGTGTCTAGAGGATGTGGCTCATCTCTTTTCAGTGGTGCCCAGCCACAGGACAAGGGATAATTGGCACAAAATGGAAAACAAGAAGTTCCACCTCAACATCAGGAAAAACTTTATTGTGAGGGTGACGGAGCACTGGAACAGGCTGCCCAGAGAGATTTTGCAGTCTTATTCTCTGGAGACTTTAAAAACCTGCCTGTACACTATCTGGTGGAATCTGCTTTAACAGGAGGGTTGTACTAGATGACGCCCAGAGGTCCCTTCCAGCCCCTACCATGCAGTGATTCTGTGGTTCATTGTTGTCTGGTTGTTTTTTCCTTAGTCTTGAATAATACTGATAGGCCTTGAGCTGCCCGGTCCCCTGTGTCACAGGAGACTGAGCGTGGTAACAATGACTTTCCATTTGTGGACGCTGAAATTGTAAGGGACCATCTGTATCAGCTGAATGTTCACAAGTCCATGGGGCTGTTGTGGAAGAACAGTTTGATTTATCCACAGTTCAAGATTTAGTAATAAAATGAGACAGATCAAAGGCTGATTTTAGCAGCAATACTACAGCAAATCATTTAGCAAAACAGCAACTTAATTGCAGGTTCAAGAATGGCTTGATTCACACTGGCTTATTACAGTGTATCTCCAACCAAAACCCATATGCACATGAACACAAAGCATATAGACACAGAAATACTTGGCCAGTGAAATATGTAGGTGTCCACACTCATAAAAGCAAATGCATAACCTCAAACTTGTAGGTAGGTAAAGAGGTAGGTAAAAGAGACTAGCCTATAGTCAAAGTTTCCCCCTTCTAGTTTGGAGTAAATACTCACAATGCACAAAATACTCACACTTCTCAGTGGGTGGGGGTTAAGTCTTGAGAAGGTGGTCTCACCCAGGCCTTTGTCCACTTTATCAGCAAACCGTCCTGAGAAGTGTCGCAACTCAGAGGAGGTGGTAGATGCAGCCTGCTGCAATCCAGGAGTCTAATTTGGGATTGTTATTCATAGGGTCCAACATAACTGATTTTTTGTCAGATACTTCTCCATTTTGGCCTAAATTGAGTGTTGTAATGTTCTAGTTTGTGCATGTCCAGAACTTGAAGGTCCTGGTATTCTCCCGTCAGTTGACTGACCATCCAAGATGATAAGGAGGTGAGTAGGAGCCACACTGGTCCACTGCAGGAGGTAATTGTAATTGTTATCGTCCCCAGAGGATAGGAGAGGAAGGAGGCAGGAGTGTTAAGGGGCTGTCTTAACCGTCTGATTCACAGTTTTTTTCAACCTATACTTTTCCAATGGATCGCTATGTGCCCCAGGGAGGGAAGTCCTATCCCATATTGAGCAGCCCATGAGCAGTAGGGAATTGTACCACTACAGGGGCCTGATGGAGTTCATTCCAAAGTGAGGAACTGAAGGAGCTAGTGAATGTTATGGCAGGATCCCTCTAGATCATCTATCAAAGGCTTTGGGAGTGTGGGGAGGTGCCTGGTGACTGGAAGCTGACCAACATTATTTCAGTTTATAGGAGAGATATGAGGGAATACCCAGAAAACTACAAATATGTTAGGCTAATCAGTCCCTGGAAAAATTATGGAGAAGATCATACTAGTTGCTATTGAAAGACTTTTATAGAACTATGCTTTCACCAGGCACAGTCAACATGGGTTCACAAAGGGAAAGTCATGTTTAAATAATATGAGGTCTTTCTATAGTAAGGTCATCCACCTAATGGGCAAAGGGAAGACAGTGTTAGACTTGACATGAGGAAGCATTTCTGTGTGGACAAAGTGGTGAAACACTGGAACAGGCTCCCTGGATAGGTGATCAATGGCTCAAGCTGTCACTGTTTAAGAGGTATTGGGACAATATCCTTAATAACATGATTCAACTTTGGGTCAGTCTTGAATAGGTTAGGCAGTTGGACTAGATGATTGTTGTAAATCCCTTACATCTGAAATACTCTATTCTAAATTACTTTGAGATTTTGCTCAGAAGAATATGGAAGTTGCAGTATGTCAGGCTCTTTTTCAAAAGTCTAAAGATCTGTGCTGTTAAATAGCAGTTCAGTTTTGTGAGTCAGGACTAATTTGACTGGAGCCAAGGATTTTGCCTTGATACTATTCATTCCTAGAGAAGGAGAAGTAGATCAGTCTTAAATATTGACTAGAAAAGGCATTTTAATAAACATGTAAGATATTCTCACAAGCAGATTTAAGTTAAACATCACACTTGCTGAAAAAAAAAAAAAAAAAAAAAAAAAAAAAAAAAAATGACAATGCAGAATCCAGGTACAGTTTCTGTCTTATTACTACTGGTTCAGCAGTATAAATAGTCTGATCCTATTTTATATCCCTCTAGCAAGAAACAAATTACCTCAGATAAGTAGCTGGAAGGCTCAGAAAAGACAGTAATCATTAGAGATGGACCTCCAGTACAGGTGGCATTTTTCTACCCCTTCCCAACATAAAAATTGTCCTGTGTCTTCAGTAATACCCAGTCATATCCTGGGCTGAATGATACATGGCCAGCACATCAAGAGATGAGACCTGGAGTATTGTGTCCAGCTCTGGTGGCCCCAGTGTAAGAAGGACATGCATCCGTTGGAGTGGACAACAACCTCCTCCACGGAGAACGGCCACAGAAATGTCAGAGGGATGGAGTACCTCTCCCACAGCAACAGGCTGAAAGAGTTTTGATTGTTCAGCCTACAGAATGCTCTGAAGAAACCTTATTGTGTCCTTCCAATACTTACAGTGGGCCTATAAGAAAGAGACAGTCTTTTTATTAGGTCCTATTGTGACATAATGGGTAATGATTTTAAACAAAAAGTAGATAGATTCAGACTAGATATAAGGAAGAAATTTTTTACAAGAGGGTGGTAAAATACTGGAACAGGTTGCCCAGAGAAGTGGTAGATGCCTAGTCCCTGAAAACGCCCAAGGTCAGGTTGGATAGAGCTTTGAGCAACCTCATCTAGTTGAAGATGTCCCTGCTCACAAGAGTATCTGTTACCTGTTGCCAGAAGTTAGTTTTTGGCAGCCTAATGGATTCAAAGATAGTAAAATATTTAATGCAATGTTCAGGAATCACTCATTTAGTTATAATATCTATTACGATGAATTGTCTACTGGAAATGTTCCACACTATTCAAGAATATCTAATTGTTAGAAAACAGACTAGAGTTACAGATCAAGGTAATTTTATTTCCCTGGTCACAGGTTATACCAGTGTCATAAACTCAAGCCATGGGAAAAAATCTAGCAAATCCAGTCACTGGTTGTTATTCAGCTCATATTTGCAATTAGAGTTATGTATGTATGTGATGATGCAGTGTTCTGCAGAAATATCGAAGATTGCATGATCGGACAGCAACTTCTTAACATTGGGAATTAATATAAGGAGTAAACTTTGGCAATATACCTGACAGGCTATGCAAATGTAACTTCAATTATACACTCATCAGTTTGATGACATAAATAGATGACATTTACTTGATGCATCTCCAGCTGAATTGAAGTTGGATCTTGAGTCCTTAAATGTATAATTCATCTTGCATATTGAGATACCTACATTTAGGTGGTTACACATCAGTGTCTCCATATAAACTGTGTACTTCTAGCACAGTAAATGGGGCTCTAACTAATGTAGAGCATATCCTAGCTGACCCTAAGCAATTCAAGACACAGCATGGCTCATACTCTTCAAATTTATTCTTAACAGATTCTTTGGTTCCTTTGCAATTTCAGTTCATGTTCCAAACATTTTGCTAAGGCTCTTCTCAGGCCATAAACCTGGATACTGTGTATACGCTTTAGAGATGAAAGAACATATATAGAGGTTTTGATTTATTAATGATTAGTTGTTCTCTTAAAGGTTTGATTTGTCATTTCTTGTACTTTCAAACAATATTTTTGTTTGTTTTTTTTACAAAATGCTAATTTAAATTCTGTAAATTTAAAACAACTAGATAATTAAGTAAAACCAGAACTATTTTGAAGTACATCTTATTTTTCATATATATTTTCCATAATATTTTATCAGGGATTGAATTTTCTCTTATGTAATGGAAAAGTTTTGCGGTACCATTAAGAATGATTAGGAGCAGCAGGTTAGTAAGCAGCTAGAGCTTTCACAGAAACTGCTAGAGTATCTGTTCTTATTTGATTAAATATAAAGTGAAATGTGCTTCACTGAAGCATATATGCTTTGACTACAGTGCTTGAAACACATCGTAAAGTCAGAATTTAAACCATACGTTAATGGAATGTGGACATTGATGACAGGAAGGATGTTCTCATAAACAAAGCATTGGAAACCATATCTCTCTTCTTCTCCTGCTTGTTTCCATCTGCTGGCCAAGTACATCCCATGACTCAGTTTGTATTGGTTGCTGGAAATAAGCCTAAGAGTACAGTGGACCACAAGAAAGGTAACTGCTTAAACACAGGAACAGCAGCAGCAGCAGCAGTAGTTGTGAAATCATTAGCACAAATCTGAATTTGAACAAAATGGGTGTCCTCTGTGTGAATTTAACCCTCTGTTGTCAAGGCAAAACACTTTTTAATGCCAATAGACTTATTTTTCTGCTGTGACATTTAGTAACTGGAAACAAGCACACAAAAAAAATTCAGTGTGAAGTAGTGAATCTGCTTTCATATAGGCGGAGGAATAGCTGCATAATGTATATTTGACTGGCTCAAGACAAGTCTTATCTATAACTGGGAAAATGGTTGCTGTGAGATGAGCTATGGGAAAAGAGTTTTACTCCTGACAATGCAAACAGATGCTTTTGCAAAATGTACTTGTCTACTTATAACACACACAAATGAACCTGGCACCTGTTTTGCTGCAACTCTGTCATTACAAACAATGGAATTATTTTGCATCTAACCTCTCATTCATTAGAAAAGACTAAAGAGGTCTGGTGGTAAATACATGAAACATTATATAAGACTCTTCACCATTTTAGAAAACTCCATATAAGATTTTTCATCTCTGTGACTGACAACTGCCAGTTAGCTTTTCTGTAAAACTGCTAATGTTTTAGACTCTTGTAGATGGAGCCTTTTGAGGAGTTTTAGTATAAAGTAATAATATGAAATATCACTTTTCATGTTAAAGTAGAGGCAATAAATGAAATCTCCCCATGACAGAGAAGCCTTTTCTTCGATTAGTTGGTGGGTGGGTCCTGACCTTGGAGATGCATAATGTTTGAGAAGGGATGTGAGTTAGTTTGCATCTGTTCACTTGTTTATAGAATCTGATAACAGTAAGTCTATTAATCAGTGAGTGATGGGACTGGGGGGATTGTAGGAAAAAAGACTGTTGTACAGTTTAAGCACTGGGATATTGCCCTGGAGAACCACTCCTGGTTCTGCCACAAAGTTTGTTTTTGTTTAAGTAAGTGCTATAAAGTCTCAGTCAGACTTTCCAGTCATGGAGGATATGGTTGGATTCTTCAATCTCTGGGTACCCAATAACAGCAGTCAGTATTTGCTTATCAGTATTTGCTTATCTATCTGAAGCTAAAGTCAAAGTGCAGTATGCGGCTAACTATTCTAAAAAACAGGTGCGAGTCTTAGATTCAGTTTCTCCAACTCAGTAGACATGTTTGACCTTCACAGCTGGTGTATTCTATTTATTAATACCTTGGGAATGGGATGTCATAAAAAATAAACACTTCCCCGAAAAAAAGATGATTATGTAGTAGTTATTTCTAAGGAATGATTTTAAATATTTAAAAGACATATTTGTAAAAACATTCTGACTAATGCATAAGCAGTGTGCCTTTCAGAATAGATTAACTAAGCTTACCTGTGAGACATGTTTATTTGATTCTCCATTTGATATTAAAATAAAATAACAAGTGTATTCTGCTTTTCTCCAGGCAATTCTACATTCTCTTCAGGCGGTTCTTGACAGATTTAAATTTTATTTTGGATGTCAAAAAGCAGGTAAGTCCAGTGACAATAACTGGAAAGAAAGAAGATAGATGAAGCCTTCTGTGTTTAATGAGCAAAGATCTTTGTAGAAAAGACCGACATACTAGTCTGATATGACAGGTTGGGGGCATGTTTTAGGTAACTCTTTAGAGACAAGAGAAAGAGTCATTTTGCCAAGAAATGCAGTATATCAAGAGAACTAACATTGACAACGAGCTGGATTTGGCTAGAACTTTTCCAGATTCCTCTTTTGTTATCATGTCTGTTTTGCCCGCTTTCATATGCTGCTTGTTCTGCATTCAGCAAACTGGAGAAATTCCTGAAGGTAGAATTTTTGTTGTCTTCTGTGAAAGTAAGCAAAAGTAAGTAGTTTTGTTGACTCATAGTCTCAATAGTTGCCCGGATAGCTGGAAATACGGCCTAGAAGTAGCTATTGTATCAAGATAAAATAAGCCATTTTATGACCATCCTTATTTCTATGAACAAACATAACCACTCAGTGTTACCATGTCAAGCATAAAATACATGAAATAAATCAGACATTTTCTTCACTGAAAACAGCTGAGATTCCTGCCTGGCTACTTTATGTAGAAGGGATCTGGGGATGTGTACCGTTCATCTCCCTCTCCCTTTGCCCCCCTCCTGCACCCCTCCAAAAAAAAACCAAAAAAACCCCCAAACTCTGAAAATCCCATGCAACTCAGCAGCAGCAGCAGCAAGACAGCTAACAAAGAGCAAATTGGTGGAGTTTGCTTGCATAAGGGAACCTAAATCTACTTAGTCTGAGGAGCTGAACAGTAGATACTCCTCTAATGTTTTGAGTTCATAATCAAAGCACAAATAAGATTTCAGCTGATTTGTAAACATGAATGCAGAAGATCCAGCTGTGGGAGGAAATGACTAATAAGGAATGCATGACAACTTGACTTACTGTTGACTTCTTGAGTGACCAGTTCAAATAGCCAGAGGATGTGTTAACTAAACCAACAACCAGATTCCAGTGGGTGGAGGTTATGACAACATTTGTCTTTCCAATCCTGTGCCTGCCGACACAGACACAGGGCAGATTTCTGCTGTTTCTGAAGACACTCTGACACATGGAGCAGCTCCGAAGTTTGCACAGCTGATTTTATCTTTGGATTTTAAGATGCAAAGTAAGAGCGAGGGAGGGCACGTGACTTAAGTGAAGAGTAAATAGCTCTAAACCCATGCAGCTTTCATCTGTTTCATTTTGATTTAGAATAGATTGTACACTTTGACACTTGCCTAGCAGGTTAGATAGACAAGGCTTTATTCATACTAAGTCATTACGTCAAGATATCCTGGACAAATCGATGCACAGAATTGAAAGGAACTATTATAATCCTTCTCTAAACTTTTTGACAAGACTAGCTCTTTCTTACTGGTGTACTATGAGGGTATATAATTTGCAGGTTCAGAGACGATTCTGGGTCTAAGAGTCTTACGCTTTGGTCTAACAAATCATACTGGTTCCGGATTTTTTTTTTAATGGCATAAAGCGTATGAATCACTTTAGAGTCTATTTTAGTGATTTCTCTCTTGTTTTAGAAGATTATTTAAAAAAAAACCAAAAAAACCAAAAAATGTCCCCAAAAAAACCAAAGGCCTATCACCATGACAAGCTAGTGAGCTATGAATACGTCCTTTGCAAAAAAATAACCTTTGCATCCTTTCACTGCTATGGCAAATGAGGTAGACAGCTCTCAATTTTGTAATGTCAGAATGTTTCATGTGACTGAACTTTATCCTCAGAAAGCTTCTATGAAATCTGAAGCTACTGCCTCATATTTTTTTCTGAAAATTGAGGCAGAGAGTGCTGAGACAATTGCTTTTGCTTACATAGAAAGTCCAGGTCCCCCAGGTGCCAGAATGCAAGGAAATCATCCTTTCTATTGTGTTATTCTTTGTCTGTTTTGTCATTTACTAAAAGCACAGATTGTGTGTGATCGTGGAAATTTAGGACAAGTGCTTTGAAATTCTTTCTGAAGCAGGTTAATTTCTTTTTGTCTTCAGTCACATAACTTTGAAATCTAGCATTTCTGTTTTAAAATAATAAAGAAATTGCCTTTGGCTGGGATATATATCTCCATTTTCTTGCTTATTCTGATTTATGCTTTTCATTTAAAAAAAAACATGTTTGGAGTACAGAACTATTATATGGGTGCCTGGAAATTCTAGCAGATCCCTGACTCTGAAGATTCATTTCAATGCAGTACCTTCAGCTGCATTAGCAAGCATTTGAGTCACTTTGGAGGAGTACAAATACAGCTCCTGTTCCACTTGCATTTCTATTTCATTACCCCAGGCACATTTCATGCAGCAATTAGAAATGCAATATTCTTTCAGACATTCAAAATTCTAAAATTCTGCCTCAAAAAAGTACGCGATTGTATTGGAAATTATAAGTGGCAATAAAACACTTTCTGGGATTTTATGTCTTCTACTACTAGAGTCTTCTGACTTCAGATTTTCAGGGTGTTCCTATATATAAATGCAAAAGTAAACATGTTTCTCAAAGCAAAACCAATGTTTTCATCTATTTGACTCCCCTGCCTTCATGTCTGAGGAAGTAACAATTAATACTGCAAAACTAACAATAAACTTGTGATTTGGATATAATCTGGCAATTATTCCTTAGTAAAAAACTTAGTTTTTAATACAACTTTGAAGCTGTATTTGCGTAGGTAAATAAAAATACATTAAATAGGTAACAATGATCAAATATTTTTCTTTTTCTGTTTTTTATTTTTTTTTATTATTTTGTTGTTAATACTATGGACCAAAAAGTGCCAGTGAATTTAATGCCAAGATATTGGTACTTTTAAGAATTAATCTTATCACAGTTTTTTCGAGCACAAATCATCACAACAGCATTTGCTATTTCTCTTACCTATTGCAGAAAGTTACAGGTTTTTCTTTTGATAGGTTCCATATAAACTTACGCATCGCTCATAAACTTTGTGTGACTCTTCCCTAGAAACTGTTTGTGTATTAGAGCTGCTCCATCTGCACCGTTCGTTGTTATTAGTTGATTGGTGAGGTAACGATAGTCCATATTTTTTGAAAGTAGAATCTAGATCATGTACAATCAAGTTCAATCCCTCGCTTTTTAATGATTCTTCTGTTTAGTATCGTATCTTGCACCTGAACTAACATAGACAGACAACCCTGGAAACATGTTTGATAATAATTCCTTTTCTGTTATTTTATTGTGTAGTTTAAAATTGTCAATTTTTTAAAGCTTTTACATACGAGGTTTTGTGTTTTTTTTTCAGCTTGATACATACCCAGCAGTGGATACCCACGTTGAAGTGTTCTAACTATCTCAGCCAAAATGACCTTTTGATATAAACTCAAACATAGTTATATTATTCTTTAACAAAATGTCCAGAATTGACATAGAAATAGTCCATAATTAATTCAGTGGATTTCTGCTCTTGGAAGTGCATATAATAAATGTACACCTGATCTACTCTGGGGAAGTTCAAAGGGAATCAGCTTCCTCTTCCAATGTCTTTATGCACAGCCACAGGGAGAAAATTGTAAGTAATACTCCAAGGTGGCTATTAATGCCCTCATTTCCGAAGTGGGAAATGACAAAGGCTTGAGCCTGTCCCATAAATTGTCACTGTCTGTAACAATTCCTTTCATCTTTCCTTTTGGTTATGTTTGCTTTTCTGAAGTGGATTAATACTGGTTCTGACTTGGGCCTCCAGGAAAACTCCCTTTTCAACTTGCCAGCTAAGTAAGAAAACTATCCATCAATACAGAGAACACAGGAAAAAAGAAATTAAAGCTAGAATCTGACCTCCTAAATAAGTTACATGAGGCATGAATCTCTTAGACAACGTAAGAAGCAGTCTGTAAATAAAGTATCTAACTCTAAGACTCTTTTGTATTTATTAAGAGTACACATAAGTCATTGTGTTTTTATTAATGACTGTAATTGTGCTTAGGAGAATAGAAATTACTGTAAAGTTCATGGGTGGAATATAGCACTGACATAAACCAGAATGGTTTGCATATAGAGTGCTTTTTGCAAGCATTTAGAGTATGTTTCGACCAGTGTAAAGCAGTAAAATTCTGACTTAGAGATATGCTGACTTATTCTAGTTGAGGACCACGGTCATTAAAATGTCTCATAACATTTTTTCCTAACCGTTACTTTTTTAGTACCTGATAAGTGAGCCACAAGCTTTTGAGATCGATGTGTATGTTATATACAGAAAGGCATCATATAGATACATACATGTACATCCTTTGAGAGTAAGTTGTTACAAGCATGATTATGGCACTAGGCTGGGAGTCAGGAGATCTGAATATTGGTCACTTTTGTGACAGAATAAGACCAAAAGCTAGAATATTGCAGATAGTTATTGCAGGAATCTCTTGATAGAGAACAAAAGCGCTGTGTTCACTTGCATATTACCTTGCCTCTTTTGAAGATCTGTCTGTCTTTTGCCTTTTGCCTTTTGGCAAAAGACAGACAATCTTATGTTTAGAATACCTGAGGGATATACTTGGCATTAAAAGCACCTGGAATATCATATTGATTAGGAGAGAATGAATACGTAAAATAACAAAAGGTCTTGTGCATTTGGAAATCTTTGTATTTTCTGATTTAAGCTGAAACAAAACTGGAAAATATTAAAATCAGATGTCCTACTAGATCACAACGAAAGAAGTTATTTTTGTCACTCTGCCCAGAATCAAAGACATGCAAAACCTGTGGAGAATGTCTGTCTTCATGTGATTTTTAGAATGAGACCTAAGAAGGAAATGAATTGTAGAAATATACAATAAAAAGCAGAATAGTAAGCCTGTCACCCTACCATCTTAAGTTTTGAAAAAATTCATATTTTAGGTGGCATTTGGGATTTACTGCTGCTTTATCTGATCGTAGCTGCTGTTTCCAGAGGAGTGAGGGCATCTTTATACATATATGTGTTTATACTTCTTTTGTTTCTGTAATATTTTGCAGAACGAGGCAACAAGAATTGGAAAGTTTTTTAGATGTGCAAACAGTGCAAAACAATCCCCTCTGTTTGCTTTTTGAAGTCCAAAGCCATTTATC
>VWZK01020021.1:0-53371 GCA_013396935.1 Baryphthengus martii
TGTCGTCTTCTTTTTTTTCTTGTCGTCTTTGGTTTTGTTTGTTTGGTTTTTTAATTTTTATTTTTATTTGTTTAGTAGAGGACAGAAAAGAATTTGAGTAGACCAAGGAGGACAGCAGGAGAGGTTAGCAAGAGGTAAAAGGAATTAATGAAAGAATTTCATATATGAAATTCGCTTAGAGTGAGGTTAATGTATTTTTGGAGGATGGGAGGTAAGTTTATTTCTCTGGCTTTAGACCTATTTTGCTCTTTTCACATTAAAACTTTTTTAAGAAGTGTGTTTACAAGCAGAAGTCCTGTCCTGAAGCATGATGGAGTTCTGGAAACAGACACCTCCACCATTCAGCTTTTGTGCCTTGACGGCAGTTTCCAGTTACTTTGCACCTAGGAGCAATGTCTGCTGCATCGTTAAGGAATTGCATTGCATTTCTACACTTGGCTTAGTGTCTTTACTTTTCCAGCATTTCCAGGAGTTTTCATACACCCTTGTAATTATGCGAGTCCTTTATTCCTTGTCCTGCGGTAGCTTGGAGAGAAGGCACAGGCTGTGACCGTCCAGAAGTAGACTGTAGCATCTTATCCTGTGCCTCAGGCAACATTGTGCAGACAGACTCAGTCAAGATGGATGTGTGAACTCGTGTGGATGTATTTCTGGGTTTTGTTCCTCTCTTTGAATGTAATCTTTTTAGTGCTGAGCTAATTATGTAGTCTCAGTTTTGCTGTTGAGTTAGAGTACCTGATCAACTTTCCAACTGTAAAACAGTTTGAAAATCAAATGTAGCTTACATGCAAGACCCAACAAAATTAGAAGTGTTAAGTACGTTTTGGCAGTTCACTTTTATTATGCCCAGTCCTCAAATGTACCAGCAGACAATCATCTGAATGTTAGTTATTTTTCACATGCTTATGTGATCACACAAAAAGTACATGCTAAAAAGAAGCAGATGGTGACAGATGGGGAAGGTTGAATAAGGTGGTTTTGGAAACCTAGAAAAATGCACTTCTGTAATAGTGTAAAAATAAAAATTCTTTGATTGCCAAGTTAGAATGAACGAAAGAGAGTGCTGCCACCCCTCCTCACCCCCCCAACCCACACAACAAAAAAACCCCCAAAACCCAACCAAAACTGAACCCCACCCAAAAAAACTTTACTGATAAAAAGAAATGGAACCTACGACTGTTGAATGCGTATTTAGGAAAGTATGTGTTATAGTGATATTTTGTCCAAGGATAGAACATTAGTTTTTATCAGCTGGAGACTTGGGGAGGTGGTAATTGTATTCTTTCTTCCTTTTAAGATGATGCGTTCAAATTACTTGTTTTCCATGCTCAAAGAATGCTGTCAAAAGGGTCATTCTTTAACGTGACATATTAATCGTGTTGCAGGTTGTGGTAAAATTTTTCTTCTGATGTCACAAGAAAGATTTTAACCCTCTTATTACAATGGTGAATAAATTATGTGTGTAATGGGGATATGTGTATGACTAGAGCCAGTCTGTTACAGATAGCGTTACCTCTTTGTCATCCAGGCAAATGTAAAGCTAAGTAGAAAAAGTATAATAAAGAAAAAAGTGCCATCTTTTCTGTGTCAACCACCACTTCCAAGGACCTATCTTACTGTGAGGATTGAATATGTACTTATTTATTTGCTTTAGTTGAATGCGGTCTTAACATTTGTATCTATATACAAAAAAAACCCAAAAACCTTTAAAAAAAATTCAATATTTAATATATTTTATTCCATAAAATAAAAAGTATCTAATCTGATGAATGTTTAATTGCTAAATCTTCTACCACCACTGATGCCATAGGTATTTTTTCTTTTGCTATTTCTGTAGATGTTTGTCTTAATCTATAGTATGAGACATTACTGCTTCCTAGTGAGGCGGAATGCTTTGCTTTTGGTATTTGAACTAAACTAGTTCAACTAGTAGAACTAAAAAACCTCAATTTCTGATAACTTCAGGAAACTGAACGTACAGTTAGCTTGCTCAGTACCTGAACACTCTAGTTGTGGTGTTGTGCTTTGCTTAACTAATTTTCTTTTGATTTCAAAAGGATAGTTCAAGTTTATTTATTCTCTGTTTACCTAGATGCTTCATGCATAATTTGATTCTTAGCAGAGGCACAATAGAATTTATTTTACCTGTGGAAATGTGGTTTAGTGTTGATATGTGCTATTCAACAGCTGTCTGTTATATATTTGGCTACATTTTATTTCTGGGTGAGGACCAGTGAGGGGTGTGAGGAGGAATAGCATCTATGCCTGAAAATATTTTCCCTTCTCATTTATGGGAGCTTCACAATGTGGAATTCTCTCTTTACATTAGAATCCCAAGTACCAAATTATTTTATTTTTTTTTTTAATGTTGAAATGAAATTAAAAAAGAGTTGGTTTATCTTTAAATGCTATCACCTCCTGAAAATTCAAATGTGAACTTTTTTCTGTTTTTCTATCACTTACTATATTTTAGTGTGCCACATTGTGTCACCTTGTACTCCGAAGTCATCAAAAATACTAGTGACTTGAATTAGGGCACTTTTGTCAGCTTGGCATTGCCAGCGGGGCCCAAGATGAACATGACAGAATCTGGAAAAGGCAGGGTATCCAGAGCAGGACATCATTTATTAGCAGTAACTGGTATCTAGGTCAAAAGATGGGGAGCATTTAGATGGGAGTGTGAAAACATTGCTCGGTTACACATACAGAAGAGTGGCCACAACAACAGATAAATTAGCATAAGAGACTTTCTCCTGAAGCCGGATAACTTATGATGTAACAAGAATTTGAATTTTCCTACAATCTGGTTCATCTCACCAGACAAAAACTAATTGTCCACATACAGTATCACACTTCTCAAGGGGAAAGATGTAACAAATATGCAAAAATAATAAACCAAACAGAAGACTAGAAAACAAACTAGCTTCATACTGACAATAAATAGCTGTTGTAGTCAACCCAGAACTTTAAACCAGAAAACAGTTTTCTGATTGAACCCACAGTTTTTGTAAAGCAAATAAGTATGAGGATTTTTACAAAGACGGTCTCAATAACATACCTGAAGCTTTCTGTCATTAATTTTCATTTAATCAATGCAAACATTATTTCCATCTCAGCAAAAGCTTTTAGTTTTAGATTTCTAAGAGTAATGAAGCATAAACAAAAGCTGAACAAATACTGTTTAACATCTGTAAGAATTCACACTCATTTCAGGAACAATAAGCAACCAGAAAGAAGTATCACAGTATTATAATTGTCTGTTACTTTTTACACATCTTACACCTTATGGCAGTGTGTGTGCAGTATGCTAGTGCAGTGATGTTGAATAAAGATACGAAGAGGTCTGCCGTTTTAATTCCAGCAGTAGAGTTGCTAGAGTTACGAGAGACAAGTACTAGCTTTCTGTAGACTGAAATCATCTTCTGCTTTTACTTTCTGCCTTCTATGAAAGGTGTCTGTTAATTCTAGAAGGGAGTTCTTTTAGCTTTCTGTTTGGTTTTGTTTTTTCTTCTTTTTTTTTGTGATTGTTTTTTGTCTGTTGACTAGATTTTACTTTTGAGAGGTCTTTTTAATGTGAGGTGGTCCTTTTGCTGTTTTGGTTTGGGTTTGAGGGGGTTTTTTTTGGTGTGTATGTTTTGGTTTGTTGTTATTTTGTTTTTTTTTTTGTTTGTTTGTTTGGGTATTTTTTGGTTGCCAGCCTTGCCATTGACTTCTTTTCATGTGCAATAGCCTAACTTTTTGTTTTGTTTTGTTTTTTCTAGATTTTAATTTTTACTGGTCAGAGTCCCTTGTAGAAGGTTAAACATATAAATTAGTATTGCATGCTCTTTACTCTAGGAGGCTTTGCTTAATTCACATTTATACCAGCAGTAACATTTCTGATGCTGCACAGTGTGTGCCAGCAAATGAAAAGAAGTTTAGTTTGATATTTTTTTTTAAGTTTACATAACAAAAAGCTGGGTAAGATGGGGGGAATCTTTAGTACAAAAATGTTTTAGGAAGATAGTCCACATTAGGACCAGAAGCAAAAGAGCAGTGCAAGCCAGATACAAAATGATGAAAAATTACCTGCAAAAATTAGAGCAGTAACAGAAAAGTTTCTTCCTTGATTTAATTCTCATGTATCCATTCCCCAGGGTACCTATAACCTTGACGTCCTGGCTTTTCAGCTCTGTATAATAAAAGCAATGAGTATATAGTCCATTATTATATTTAATTTTTTTTTTTTACTGTTTAAATGCTTTCACTGTTCATACTAAGATACAGTGACAGTAACTAAATTTGTATAACACTAGGCAAACATATCTTTCTGCAGGAAGGATTTTCATACATTTGGATAGAAGTCAGTTTCTATAAAGAAATGTCTGTTAACTTCATTCTCTAGTGTTAGATTATAAACTTTCTAATTGTATTTATTAACACAATTGATAGAAAGTTCTGTCAAATACACTTTTTAACTTTTGTTGAATAATATGTGGGTGAATATTTGTTAGCAGACCAACAACTGTAGCAATAAAAATGTGTGAAGGCTTACCAGGAATGCTTAAGGAACATACACTCCACCTGAACTGTAAGGTTAATTGAAAACAGTTTTTTCCCCTTAAATTAACAGTACATTGGTATATCCAAGTTCTCAGTTTTCTTTCACAACATAGGTGTGCAGACAATTTGTTTAGATGTTTAAATATTTTCCCATCTGTTCTGTAAAAATTATTGATTGAGCAACAAGCTATTTGTATTTGTAATGTCCTATCAGAAAGTCTCTATCTAATGTATTAAGAGAAACCTAACTAGGTCAAAAATGTAATTGCTTTTCCAATAAGTTGCTGTGATTATCTAGCAGAAAGTATGAAACCACTATTTTAATATTGTTCTTTTAAAGATAAAACCCAGTGCTAACAACTCTTTGTAGAAGATGGACAATCAATCACGTGAAGCCTTTCTTGCTCGAGGTTATTGCTACCTTTGTGTGTGTTTACAGAGTGCAGAAGTTAGAGCAACTAACTGCTATTTAGAGATCTGTGGGAAGTACTTTTCTTGATTGTGTGAATTTCTGTCGTGTAACCAAAAATCTTCCAGACGCTGCACATCAGGAATGTTTTGTTTCAAAAAAATGCAATAAAACAGAATTAAGGGATTGAGGCTCACTTTGTGTCTGAGGCAGCCACACCTTTTCCTGTATTCTGTGATTAGTGAAGTATCAGAGAATCCTGGTTTTGCTGAAGGCAAGGGGAAATTCTTGATTGATGTAAGATGGTCACAGACTTCATCTGTTCTACTGCTGGCTAATCTCCTAAAAAACTTTGTTTTCATAGAATGTTGTAAAAGCACTTTATGTGTATTGATATGTATCGACTTCTCTTTGACGAACTCATTTAATTGCCTGCTTCCTAAGTCTCTGCCCCAAGCCCTCGTAGATGAGAGCTTGCAGATGTGTCTGAAGCTGCTGCTTCCCAAAAAACTTTCAGCTCTAGCTACTGAAGAAATAAAAAGATAATAAGAGGTATCTTTTCACCACAAAAACTAGGCTGACATCAAATACTGTGGACTGTGTATTAGGCTTTTCAGGGAGTCATGTACCTAGAGCAAAGAATGCCTGGAGGTGTATTGACTGGTAAACCTAAAGATTAAAATCTACAATGACTGAAGTAAAGGAGAAAGTCTGTAATGGATTTTGCTTTCTGGGAAAGAAAAAACTTCTGGTGGTACTAATGATTTTTATTAGTACTTTTGAGTCCAAGACACTGGACTTTTCAGCAGTGGGGAACAGTATTAGAAGATTGCTTTTTTTTTGTCAATAAATGCAAATACAAGAATATTTTTCTATTGTAATCTGTAGTTACTTGTCAGCAAAATTAATTGTTTTTTGTGAGGGGCAAACACAATTGAATTACTGTGATCTTAGCAGACCTACAGTGTGATAGTATTGTTTCAGTCATCACAAAGGTGAAGTTCAGGCTGTGAACTGAATTTTTTATTTTCTTTGTAGGGCTTTGCTGTGTGTTTGAAGCACTGTCCCATCGTATACTGGGTCATTGCCGATAACACTCTCTAAAACCTCTGAAGTGTGCAGAGGCAGTGAAGTCACTAGAGAATACTTTGTTTTCCCTTGTTACAGTTGACTATTCCTGCTATCTCAGTGCATTTTTAAGAAGTTGCCTTTTGACTACAACACAAATGAAAGTTCTAAGGTGAACAAGTAGCTTTTCCGTAGCTGAAACTGTAATATTGTCCAGTGCCTCTAAAACATCCATAAAAGCACTGAAGTACCTGCATATGCCTGAAAGCAGACGCCTGGCTAACGTTTCTTGCTTGTTAGAAAGTGTGCGTGTTGTTTGACCTCTTGCATTTTATCTAAGAGTGGAAAAATACAAACTTCAGTAGCAGTACCCCTGTACCTTTTTTAAAAGCATCCGTATGTATACAGCCAGACTGTGTCCTGCTACTGCAGTTGTAAATGTATGTTTTAGAGAAACATCAATGCCTATAAAAACTGCAGTAATTTCAGTGCAGCAATGAGTTTATGCCCACTTTGGAACCCTGTTGTACTGCTGGAGAGTTTTAGGGAAATCCAGGTTTGGGAAGAGAATTGGGCCCTTAACCTTTCCACAACTGTCTCAGCTGTCTGTGCGCAGGAGTAACTGCTCGAGTCAGTGTAACTTCTGTGGTGCGACTTTGGGGCGGGTTTGACAAGCACATCTTTCGACAGCAATGCTTCATCCAACACTGTCTGCCCTGGTGTCCTCGCTTGTGCTACTGTAACTGTGTACGAGGCAATTGAGTGGCTTGGGTCAGAAAACTTGATTGCAGTGATAAATAATCCAAGGTGAAACTTTTTGTCTTTTTTTTTTTTTTCTTAGTGCTGGTCTGCTCTGTGATGTAGTGTGTTGCATAGGTTTGGCAAGACAAGGGAAGCTGTGATCAGGGAACAGAAACAAGAGTGTGAGTTAGGCTGGCATTGCCTTTGAAAGACCCAGTTGTTCAACTAGACCCCTAAAAACAGGAGGAGTAAGATTCCCTCAGGTAATAAAAACGATGATCATTTTTTGAGTGTTTTTTTTTCATAATCTATGGTATCATCCAGACTAAATGGCAGTCAGCCCGGCTTCTGCTTTACTCACTTGGGTACAGTGATGATGTGAGATGTAAATTAAGGATGAGTGACTATAAATGTTATCTGTGGACTGAAGTCACATTGTGCTGGAGATCGCATCTCCTAAAACCTCACCTAGATCTTGGCAAGGTGGTTTAGGGTTTTGGCACCTCACATCTGTGAAGCAGATGAAGGAAAGGAAGTCATACATCCAAATGATCTGACTATTTAAACAAATTTTGGAGAAGAAAGGACATAACTTCATCTTGACTTCATGAAACACATCTGACTGGAGCATGTACTCAGTGTAGCTGCTCTTACTGTAGCTTGTGAGTTCCATGTGACCCTTCTGTGTGATAGCCCTAGAAAATATTAATATTACAACAGATACCAGAATGGTTGAGCTTGTGCCCTTTAGGATGGTTTTGATGGGCCTGCTGCCTTTCCTGCTGTGACCTTGAAGGAACTGGGTTGTCAGGACAGTGTATTCACTGTCCCATTGTAGAGGGGACAAGAATTGACTGGAAATGATGGAAGCAGCTTTTAAGGGCAGCGTACGAAGTCCAGGAGATCAAAATTTCTACTATTTCTCTGCCTGGCCAGGTGCTCAGGCTGGTACCCCACAGATACCAAGATAGCCCAGAGATGCTGGAGGGACAGCAGTATGTCAGTTCTTACAGCCAAAGGAGGCATTTCTAAAAGCAGGTATCCACCTCACAGTAGGTGAAAGGTCGAATTATTCATAACTACAAATCCTGCAGCTGTATGTCATGTTCATTCTAGCAGTGCTGAGGCTTCCGTGACCTGTGCTCGGTGTAATTAAAACCAAATCCCTCGAATCCATGAACTGTTTGGAAAGGATTCTGTAATGCTAGGACAGCGTGTATAGACATGTTCTCCTGGCTGCCTTGATGGTATGGATTTAGTCGTAGGAGCTGCTGGACTCCAGCGCTTCCGTTGATTTGTCACAGTCTACAAATCCTGGAGTTTCTTAACACCATGAGGAGCAGAAATGAGTTAAAGAAAGTAATTGCGTGTATTTGCTGTGAATGCTTTATGCACGATTTTATTACTTTTGTATTAAAAGAAGTTGAAATGCATTTTGCTTTATTTACACTACTTTCAGGTTGTTTTCCTTTTGCCTAAATGAAATCCTTTTGATGCTCTTGCCTGTCTGGCTGGCTGTAAACCAGGTATTTAAACAAAAATAAAGAGTTGCCAGTTTTGCCAGCTGGGGATGAGAACCCGGCTGGTGATATGTGGGTTCGGAAGGCAGTTAATCCAGCTTTTATGCTTTTTTATGATTTTATGTAAAAAGAGGTTAAAAATCACATTTGGCTCTTTCTTTGTACCACTGTTTTGTTGCTGTTGTGGGAATGCAGCAAAAGGTTGCTCATACTTTTTATTATTATTAGGTAAAGTCCTGCATAAATTAGGTAAAGCCCCAGATACAGTTTGCCGTAGCTATTTGCCACGTGATTTGCCTTGTTGAGAGAATGATACGTGTTATCCTCCCGTTGCCTTCTTCTATAAATCACACGTTCAAACCATGCCTTAACTTGCTTGTAGAAAGACTCTGCCTTGCAATTTTATATATTTTACTGGCTTCAGAAGAGAAGAGTAGCTAACTGTACACGTACAAAAAATGGTAACGGTACTAATATATACGGTAGAAAAACATAGAAAGGTTTTATTCTGTGGCAGAAGAAATGGTGATTTAAAGACAAACATTACAGATGTCATATACAGTTTTCCAGCAAATAGCTCGCAATATGCTCAAACTCATAAAAAATTTAATTAATTTTAAAATGCAGGAGGTATTTTAGTTGGTTTTGTCATATGTACTTATTCAGATAATTTGTTGTATTTTACACATTCCAAAATTTCACCCTCTATTTGGAAATATCAGTGATGTAACGAGTCTGTGTGTTTTGGCACAGTTGTAAATAGTAAGTGTTAATGTGTTAATATTTATGATTTTTTGATCTTATATACACAAGAGGAATTTGTAATACACTTCTTTTCATCATGTTTCTACTACTAATCCTTAAGGACAGTGAAAACTTAAGAATAAGAATGCTTTAATTACAGTGGGACTGTCAAAACTGCCATGCTGCATCAGATTAGATTTTGTTTCTGCTAATAGCGTGTACCCCAGATACTTCAGAGCAGGTTTGGATTTACTCAGGGAGAAAAAGGAGAGGCAGATAGATAAACCCCTCGCTTGGGCTGGCCAGGGTAGTGCGTGTGTCCTGTGATGTGCTCACAGCCACTTATAGAGACTCCAGATGGGAGAGGACTGTATCTGCCCTTGCTCCAAAGACAAATATGGATGTTATTTTACACTTTTTAGAGAATCACAAGATTATGTATGCATGGAAGGAGGTGATTTTCTATCTGTTAGAGGTTGCCTAATTCATTAAAGCCTGAAGGCTTCACTACACGTCTAGATTTTCACTAATACGTATCTAAATGGCCATTTCTGTGTGTCTACTTACAGTTTGAATCTGGGAGAGCTTTTTGTGGTGGTGACTGCATGTGTCTGTGTGTTGTAAAAGGTACTTTGTTTTCTGTGGATTAGTTTTTGTTTGTTTGTTCATTTTGGGGTTGGTTTTGTTTTTATTAAATCCGTTATATGTGCTGCATTTCAGAATCTGCCTTTTAATGATACCGAAACAATTCATTATAACAAATTGTTTAATTCTTCTAAGGAATTACTTTTATCTTTATAAACAGAGTCCAACTCTATTAGTTGCATTTCTTTCATCTTTCTAACTGTTTATTATTTAAGTCTAATTTCTTGTTTTAAGGTTTTTGCCTCTTTAATAGATCTTTCTGTATCAAATATTGACAATTTGGCACATAGAGTTGTAATGCCTTCTATATTAGCATTTATTAACTTCTTACTGTTGCCTTTGTTTTAATGAAAAGGTATGATCTTCTAGAAATTCACAGAAATTGGAATTATACATATATATTCAGTGACCTTGAGTTTCCTTGAGGCTTCGGTTTCATTATGGGTGTATGCTGCTCTTACATTGTCTCCATTTCTGCAACTTAATATGAGGGTCTGCTAAGGTCAAGACACTCCTTAGATTCCTTATTCCAATTTTCTGGGGCTACGTGGAGGAGGGCTGTGGAGTAGGTTGTTTTAAGGGACACAGCATTGGAGGCATTACGTTAACAAATTATGTAAGCCTTACCATGTTTCTGTAATCATCTAATATCATATAAACATAGTATCATGTTAAACATACGTAGGATCATGTTAAACATACGTAGGATCACATAAAGATTGTCGTGTTTGTTTGCTGTGGCGCAGTTCAGCTGTTTGGACTATTTCATGGAAGGTAAAGAAACTGGCAGGAGAAATACATTGAGGACTTTTAATATAAAGAAGCTAAGCTTGTCTTAGTAAGATTAAGGTGTCTCTAAATTCTTACTGGTGAAGTAAGGAGAGAGGATGTGATTGAGCAAGGAGATTCTTCACTGATTCTCCCAGAAGAATGCTAACCAAGACAGGTAGTCTTGTAGATAGTGTCTCTTCCTAGAGCTGTGTGCACTATAAACAGGATGGCGGAGGACATAGGAAAGGGGAAGATGCAGTTATGATCATTTTGAGCAGGTCATTCTTTTTTTTTTTTTTTTTTTTTGNTTTTTTGAGGGTGTTTTTTTTTTTTTTTTTTTTTTTTTTTTTTGCTTTTAGCAGTATGGTCCCTGGTATGCCTGGAGTTTCCATGAGCTCAGGTATTGAGTCAGTCCTGCAGTTTCACATATTAAACCAGGTTCTGGGAGTCCTTGTAGCCCACCGTGGAAATAAAGTCTTGGAACCACATTCATGTGGAGATGCATCAAATAGACTGAAATGATCGTGTCTGAAATAGTGCATGACTTACAGCTGGTTTCGGTTTCTGTCTTAGGTGTTGGAAGATAATGACTATGGTCGTGCAGTGGACTGGTGGGGATTAGGAGTTGTCATGTATGAAATGATGTGTGGAAGATTGCCGTTCTACAACCAAGATCATGAGAAACTATTTGAACTGATACTAATGGAGGACATAAAATTTCCTCGGACTCTGTCTGCAGATGCAAAGTCATTACTATCAGGCCTGCTGATAAAGGATCCAAATAAACGGTAAGTTAAATTACTTGGGTATACAAGCATAATAAATACTCTAATTATTCTGGGTAATGTAAAAACAGGCCAATGGTGCCTGGTCTTCCTGGCTGAAGGACCTGTCAGTCACAAGAAAGGGCCACATATGCAGCCATACAATCTCAGATTTCCACTTTTTCAATACAGCAGCAATATGCAAAGTGAGTATAACATCCAAAAGGAGAAAAAGCACATGGAAGAGAACACTTTTTAAGTCATGCACAACAAACACAGGGATCTTTTCAGGTTTAGATTGTGTACTGGAACAAAAGCAAAGTTCTTTTCAGAGTATGATTTAACCCTGAGTTGCCTGTAGTGTTGGAAGTGGTCATGCCAGAAGACTGCCACCGATAAATTCTACTAGGGCACATAAGTAAATCGTATATTAGACTATATAAACTCTAGTAATTTGTTAAAGAATGCCTCTTCTGACTGAAATTTAAATACACTGATTTGAAAGTGTCACCCAGCTGCTGCCTGTGCCCTTTTGTGGTGGGCTTTTTTCTTTGGGACTGTTGCCTGGGAGAGCCATTTTCCAGTGGCTCTGTCTGTTGTTCTTGCGAGTCTCTTGGTGTGTTTTAAGGCTGAATGCATTCTTCTGTCTGTCTGTGTCTCTTCTCTAGCCCTCCTTTATCCTCAGTTTGTTCTCGAGTTTTCAGTAGTAGTGGGCACTGCTCACTGACACCCAGGGCAGGACTGGTTGCTGTGTCTCTCTGAGGGAGTTGCCTGCACGTAGCCAGGTGTGACAGCCAGGACAGCACAAGTAGTCAGCCTTTCTGCTGCTGCCTAGCAATGCCTATTTAACTTGATTTACCGCGTGCAGCAAAAGCAAACTGTGACCAACCAGCCAAATACATGGAGAGTAAAGTAAAAATTTGTTCCTCTAGCAACTCCTAATGCATTTTAGCTTCCAGACATCTGACCCATCAAATATTTCAGCCTTTAAAATCAAAAAGGTACTTTCTTGTAGTTAATCTTTGCAGACAGTAGTGTTTATTACAGACTTACATTCACAAGCTTATTCCCATTCAAGTCCTGGTGCCAACTAATGCCAACTAGAGCAGTAGCACAGAGCTTAACGGCAGCTCAGCTTTTCTCTGCGCAGCTGGAGGGGAAGATACTGAGAGAAGTCTGGAGACTGCTGGCTAAGTGGGATGCTTTGTAGAGATGTAGAGAATTTTACAATGAGTAACAAAGGGGAGTACAGCTTGGAAATGAGAATAACTTTACAGCCAGTTACTGCAAGACTGAAGTAGTCCAGAATATTTTTGTAATTTGGCAACAGGCTAATACCGATACAGATGTTTTTTCTTGTTTGTGGGAATTATCACTTCTTGCAGTAAATACTTTAGAAAGGAATTTGTCTTAAGAGGTTGCTTTTATAATTTGTCTTTATATTGTCAGCAGTTGCTGTTAATGAAACACGAACTGCTTGTGTCAGTATTTCTATCTGTTAGACCAGTAGAATAGCCAGTCTGGAAAGAAGTCAGATGAGACCTGAGCAGTGCTGAAAGCCCACATGCTGCGGAAAGGGGACAAGCTTCCTTTCACTGCATGTGTGGTTCTTTCTCCATCAACAACAGCAGTTCAAGGGAGCTCACTAAACTTGTTGAGTCAAATTTGACTTGCTAATGCAACAAAAAATAGCCAGTTCTTTCTCATGTTCTGATTGTAGGGTTAGTTTTCTTCCAGGTTAGTGAGCTGACTCAGCTCACAGTCATCAGTACAACTGATGTTGTAGATGCAAATGAGAGGGGTGAGGTATGGGCAGGGGTGGGACCCTCCTCTTTTGGCAGCAGTGACCACTTCCCTGGGCTCAAATCGCCTTGGACAAGTTCAACCAAAGTCAGTGGAATTCACTTCCTAAGATGATTTAGCAGACACAGTCTGGCTTTGGCAAGCTGTGGACCACATTGAATAGTGTGGTTATTTCCAATGGCCTTTAAATAACCTTCTCAGCAGGCCTACAATTTATTAATTTATACTAATTGACTCAGATTGAGACTATTTTATGGTAATTGGTTAATTGTTACAGCACCCAGATGCAACAGCAGTGAACACTGTATAAAAATGATGTGTGAGTCATTACTGATTCAGTGCCTGGCACCTCCTTGGCAAAAATTTATGTCAACATTGTTCGGTTCGTTTTGAGTTTTAATAGTGCCAGAACCTTACTTGGTCTTTCAAGAAAACTAAACTTAAGTATGTTTTTAAAATGAACGAATTATTAAAAAAGCTCATCACGGACAGTAATGAACACTGTAGTTGGAATAGTCAAGTAGACTAGATCGTGGCACGGATGCTTCTACTATCACATTTTCTCACCTGAATTTGTATTAAACAAGTGAAAATTACATAGTAAATGGGTGAGAATTGTTCCCAGATAGTCAAAAGCAAACAGTCACTTTTCCAACCATTATAATAATCTCTCTTTAAGAGTAACGCTTGTTTTCATATTTTTCCCCACTCTGTTTAGACTTGGTGGAGGCCCAGATGATGCAAAAGAAATCATGCGTCATAGTTTCTTTGCTGGAGTAAACTGGCAAGATGTATATGATAAAAAGGTATGTCTTTATATGACATTGAATAATCTGACTTCTGCAAGGTGTTTTCAACCGACGGTCGTAGGACTGCTACTCTCTGAAGTTAGTCATGGTTTTCTTTGCAACTTTTTGTGTTGATGCAAATGAATAGTTTTCCTGAACTAGGTGTACTTACTTGATCTTTTGTTTTTCGGTAATAATTTGTCAGTGGACCAAAAATAAATTTTGCAAATCAATCTAAACTCAGAAAATATTTTTATTATGTAAATGTCCAAATGTTTTCTTTTCATTTTTTCTTCCCGGGCCTTCGAGAGAAAACTAGGTATATGAGTCGAGATAATGTGAGAAAATGTAATGGAAGTTTATCCTGAATTGTCTTTTTATTTCTACCTTTTACTGAAAAATTGTTTTCTAGAAATAGGAAAATGAGTTGATTGGAAGAGACTTATAGCAAAAATCTACTTTCTGATTGTTTGTGTTTAAGTAGAAGTCTTTTTCAAACTTATTTTAAAAGAGGTAGCTAAGAAAATTAAAATAGCATTAAAACACTGAGCCAAAACAGCTTGTGGAGAAAATGACTACTGGGAATTCAATTGGAACAGTTTTCTCTAAACCCAGTCCTGTTTCTGTAATGATCAATACTTTGGGGATGATTTTAGAAAATGAATTTATCTTACTCAGTAATGAAACTCAATTTGACTCGAGTTGTTTTATATACAGAAGCTGATTTTATCTCAGTACTCAATGTAAGAATGTACTTGTTGCTATAAACCTCTTCTATTTTGGTAGTTTGTTTCTTTTTTTCCCCCCAACTGTTTTACGTTGTTAATCTGCCAGTTGAGCTGCGTAATTTTAAAAGATATATTTTTCTCTTCTTTTTTTTTTTCGCTTTGTTCAAATAAAAGGAAAATGGAAGACATACGAATGAGCAGAATATGTTTATGCTACAATGTCAATGATACAAACTGTTTTTTCAGTTGTTGTTGAACTGGAATTTTAAAAATGTGTGGTTGTTGGTGTGGTACTTCTCTGACAAATACCAGAATTGAAATAAGAGCCTATATATGATGATACAAAATATGGTACTCTGAAGTTACTTGATACAAGTGTGATTTTTCCCTGGCAGTACCATGAGATTTCAGGAAGCTCTAAAATAAGTAATCAGAGCAAGTATATATTAATCAGGTTATTTTATGAGTTCAACTATAGGTTGGTTGTGTGAGGACATTGTAGAGAAGTACTTTGAGGGTAAAATCTAAAAATACAAGTTGAGGACTGTTACAGAGTTAAGAAAAACCACTAAAATCAATTGAATTACAGTGTGCTAGGAATGGATGAGGAAGAAAAAGCTGTTACATTCCTCTTGCTTGCTGAAAAATATTTCTTAATTATTTTACATTAGAAATAGAGCTCTCAATTCTACACTGCCTTCAACATGATATTCAGTTAAGCAAATATAGATACTTTTAATTTTTAAGCATACACTTTGAGTCTTTCCAAATGAATATGGCAAATGTATTTCAGTCAAGATCTTATTCTGAGCCGTTAAAGTAAAAGGAGGTATTTTGCAGTTATAAATATACATGTATGTTTTAATATAAATTCATATAAGTACATTTTTAAAATATAAATGTATAAATGCAGGAGTTTTTGCATTTATGATCATGAAGTAGATACGACTTACTGAATTATTGTAACTGGAGAAATTGTAGTCACTTGTGGTCCACTGTTGCTTTGAGAAACTAAATTTGCCAGTAAAAAAAATCAATTGAATTTCCTCAGTTCAACAGTTAGCTTCAAGGATCATAGGAATTACTTTTATGCAGTATTGGTGCTAGTATGTTTTTTATGGAAAAATAACTCCTGAAAATGACTTCTGACAAGATGTTTTTCTGTTTAATTTAAAAATAGGATTTTTTCCTATTACAAAGCCATTTGTCTAGTTGGCTAAAATATCCAGTTGTTCCTTCTGCACACGCAGTCTTATCCGTTCTGAAGTATGAGGAATGTAGGACTGTCCTCTGAAGTATAAACTTCAAACATAGTAATAAGGTTAATGAACTTTCACGGACTATGTTTATTAGAATGCTTATATGAGTATTTCTGAGATTTTGGTATTCTAAAATAACTGAAGAGGAATGTGCATTAAACACATTTGATTTTCAAATAGATTTGTTCTATGCTTGCTTCTGTTGCTGTTTATTAGTAGTAGGACAGTCTTGAGCAGTAGGGTCACGTGATAAAATTGATAGCTGATATAATTATTTACATAGTAAAAATATTTCACAGCATTCTTGCCTGAGGTTTATGCACCATGAAATTGTAATTTTCTGGCTGCATTTCAAGAGTGTGTTTCTGTTAGCAATGAAAGAGCTGAAGTTCACATTCAGAGTAATGGAAACCAAAAAATCCTGTGTATTCCAAGTAGTTGCTGGGGGATGGTTTTGCACATGTGTACACTATGCTCCTGTGCCCCTAATTTTATCATTTTCACTCAAGATGAAGTATATTTCCATACTTACTAGGGTATCACTTTACTGGTGTGATTAGAGACAGAGCTATGTATCTGTAAACTTGAAGTGTTTCATGCAAAAACCGATAGCTCTGTCAGGTCAAGTGGTGGATCCAAATGGTCAAATGGAGTTATTAGCTCTCTGATACTGCTAACTAGTGAACGTAATTTCGTACTACACAGTGATAATAAAATGTCGTATGGCACGCTGGAGCGGAGAAGGTCGTTGCATTTAAATGAAAAATGTATAGTGGTTAGCATTTGTGATCAGATGTATTTATTTTTGGCAGAAAACCCACGAGGGCATATGAAAGAGGGCAGCCTGTGCCAGGTTCTTCTGTGATCATCTCAGCCCTGATGAGTTTTTATCTCTGTGCCTGAGTATGAGAAATTGAATAGTTTGGCAAACTCCGAAGACTTCAAAAGCCCATATACTTCTAAATAAAATATTTGTTTTATTTTTAGATAGAATCAGGAGGTTTTTGAAATTTCTCTGTTACTTACTTAAGATTTGTTTTAGCATATTTTTATTTGGGTTGCAGAAATGTTCTTGACAGATGTTTCTCTCTAGGGTCTTTCACCAAACAAAAACCACATGGGCATTAATTTAAAGTTAGGATATTTGAATATGTCTTCAGTCTTGCAGCTTGAAGCACACAGGTGGCCTCATGGCAAAGGAGATCCAGACCTTTTAGTGAAGCTTGGGCTTCCTCCTGCGTGTAATATGGATGAAAGAAGAAAGAAACAGTGCCGGCATTTGGGCTGAGACATATTTATCTCCTGATCTCTGCTGATTGTTCCTGAAGCATGTTAGGGAGTGCTAACAAATGCATTTGTTAGTACCGTGAAGGAAGAAGGGGCAAGTGAGAGTAATGATTAAAGCTGGGGTGTCTGACTATGCCGTGGGCACAGCATTGGTGAAGGCATCTATCTCAGTGTGGAGGCAGCGACTTTCAGCGTGAGGTCTGACAGCTGCAAGAAGCAGTTCCTTACCCTTCAGCTGTGACTACCTTTGCTTTTTACTTAAGACACAACAACAGCAGATGATGAAATCCCATGATGGGAGCCCTGGATTCAGGCCTGGCAAAATTTGCCATATAACTCTGACCTTAAATGTGTGTTTAAATACTTTCCTGTATCACTTTTTAAGGGAAAGTGCAGGAGGAAAATAGGAAAATCCTAACATCTGTTTTTAGGCCATAGCCATTTAAGTCAAACTATTTTTGTACAATTATCTGCAATTCAACAAAGCCTGTAGAAATGACCCTCGTTACTTGCTTTTGTGTTGTTGCCATGCAGAACAGTAAAAAGATCAGAAAATTGCTAACCCGTCTGATCTTTTCATTGTGTTTCCAGGGATACTTTATGGGCAGACCTAGTGGTTGATTACCACCCATTCCCTGAGTTTACAGGGGTTTTCCTTACAGCAAGGAACATATACATGAGGGTCTCTGAGTCTTTAGCTTGAATTGCTGCTGTAGTCCTAGGGATTGGAGTTTCTCTCCATCCATTTTATCAGCATTGTATCACTTGGAAAACAGTTAATCCACAGGCAAAATCCCCTGCTGAAGCCTGCCTTCCTGTGGATTTTTGTTGTGTGTCCTTCCACCGCTGAAGTCCCAGCTCTTCCTCCTCCCCCTCTCCAGGACCACCACAGGCAGTGTCCTAGCAGTATCCACCGGGTGTTTTCAGCTGCCGGCCGTGTTGCCTGCTGGCCGGGCAGCAGCTTCTGGGCCACATATGGGCGTGAACCAGGCCCTACCTGAGTCCTTAATGACTGGCTGGAAAATCAGCTCCGAAGACCGTATTTTCCTCAGTGGAATCTCTAGTTGGGGGTGGGGGGGGATGGACAGGGATGTCTCTGATTCAATAAACTAGGTGAAGTAATTCTGTGGGAAGTGTCCATGTTCTCAGGGTTTTCTCTATCATGGTGTGTTTGCCCAGCCATTCAAAATTTATTGGGGAAAGACATAAAGACTTACAGATTGCATAATCTCATCAGCTCCTGTTTCCTTTGGTAACTGAGCTAGTATCAGAAAAAGGACAGAAAATTACTGTTAGGAAAGGAAAACTGGTATTTCAAGGGACTCACGTACTTTTAATTAAAATACTGTTGTTGATAACAATGAAAGACTGAACTAAGGTTTGGTTTTGTTAGTGTTTCTATACTTTTTTTAGGACCGCCAAACATTTGCTTTGATGGGAGCTTAAAAGGTGTGTAAATGAGGGAACATGTATTAACAGATACGCATCAGAAAAATACAATATTTTGAGACAAGTTTTGCTAGTGTCCTTTTAAAATGTTTTATTGTAGTATTTTGTAAGTTAATGGTTATGTGAAAATAGATTATTTACTTGGAATGTCATTTAGTAAGTTAGCTAGTTTGTTATTACGTTTTTTCAGTTGAGAAGTCTGTGAATTTTGGTGTGTTTTCAGCACTTCCAGCTGAGCATGCTTGTGATGAAATACAAAGGTGTATTTCAATGATGTGATCCCATTCTCTTCTCACAGTATAACTTACTTTTCCTGCCATTCTGATTTGGCTAATCTGTCTCTACAGTTCGATTCTTGAAAATAACAACTTTGTAGCTTTGATGCTCTAGGAAAATTGATAAGATTTGATTTCTGGGCATCAGATCATGATCACCTCATTACCAATACTTAAGTAACTTTTGTAGTCAGAAAGAACTATAACATTTGACACATTTTTTGACGTATGTCAGACTCGAATAATGAGCTAGATGGAAATTATTGAAATACAGTGCGTGATAGCAATACAAGGCATAATTGAAATACCTGTTTTGTAGTTATTTTTCTAATAAGTTTCCAAAAAACATGAGCTGTGAGAAAAGCAGAATTCATCTCCTACATTGTAATCTAGTCAGAAAGAAGAGGCATATGTTGAGATACAGCAGTGGCTTTTTTTTTAATTGGACAGCTTGGAATGTTGTACTGAAGTTGAATCAATTAAATAAGGTTCAGGTAGTTATTCCTTATGAATAAAACCTGAAACTGAACAACAGTGCTCACTCTTATGTATCATATAAATACTAAAAGAATTAGTATGTTTTGAGAGTTCAGAGATTATAACCTAGTTATTTATTGAAATGAGTAGTTCAGTGGGGGTGTTATATAGCTGCTCCTCTTACTCCTCTCACACTTTATCTCAGAGTACTGTTCAGCTGCAGTCTGTTGGTGGAACAGACTTATAGTAGCATTAAATTTGAGTTTATTGGAAGGAAAATTCCCTTTAAGTTAAAAGGAGAAGGAAGATCAGATTGGTGTTCTTCAACATCATAGTTTTGATTTGGCAGATTGAGTGCATCACAGTTACTTTGAAGTAGTTTCAGTCACTTCCTATACATGACCAAAAAAATTATTCCTATCAGGTTATCTTTGAGCAAGTAATAGTACATACTTTCTTTCATGCTGAAGTATTTGTATAGTTGAGTTGGTAAGTGTGAGAAAACTCAGGGTGTAGGATAGAGCCTGTCCGTCCATCTCTGTCAGGTACAACACCTGTCCCTTTCCTTCCCCCAGGGGATGGGTGACAGGATTATTAGGTCTTGAACTGTGGAAGAACAGTGGTGTTCCTCACACACTGCTCTTGATGGATGCCAAATAGAAATGCCATTCACTAGAGATAATGAATACACTAAAAATTTGATACTGTTTCCACTGTCATCTCTAACATCAATCCTTGAAAATGTCCAGGGCAGAATCAGCTTGACAGATAGGTGTGAAATTGGACTTTTGTCTTGAACATTAACTTTATAGTCACTTAACTCACACTTAAACTCAGACTTTTATTTCTGTATTTGTACACACACATACATATCTATGTATCTGTTTGTGTGTAATACATAAACACAGACAGTATCTGTTTCTCGTCCTTAGAGGAAATCGTCAGCAGCTAGAGGTGCTGGAGGCCTCCTCTCTGGTTTGAGTGTGTCCTGCCTGAATTTGCACAGACTCCTAGAGGGGCAATATTGTCACTTACTAAAGCTTGGCACCAGGGACTGAGCAGTGCGATTGTCTCACAGGCTAACAAGCCTTATGCTTAACAAAAGCTCATCTTTCTTACTCCTTTTGAACATGGGTCACAAGACTCTTGGACTTTCTGACTTCTCAGGTCAGAAGTGGGGGAAAGCTGTGGTGATAGCAGCTGGATACTATTTCCTTGTCGCACCAAATATGAAGTGCCACTGGCTGTAGAGCAGCATCTTTGTGTTGTGATGATCAGAGCTGTAGTTAATGGTGGGTGTACTGTTTGTCATTAAACCTCAGCTTTAGACTCCCTTAGGACATACAGAGCAGCTTTTTTCTGTGTCAGTCCAAGTGGTTATCTCTGCAGCAGTTTCACCGTGTTTGTCTTCATAACACTTTCATTAGAGCTGAAATCTGTGGAGATTTTAGTTTCTGTTTTTAAATAAAATCTAACAATTAATGAACAAAGGTGGCACCCTTCCAAAAAGATGACTGCTGGTTTTTTTTTATAGCATGGCCTGGCATGTTGGTGACATGGCTTACAAATTCTGTCTTGAATGGTTCTGTCCCCAGTCTCCTGAACATGGTATTGAAGTACCATGTCCTTCTGCATACCCTTGGGTGCATTATTTATACCATAGTCTGTGCTTCTGCTTTGTCTGAAAGGTTGTTAGGAAAGGATTTCTCTCATTTTCTCTGGGAGGTGATGCCCAAGTTCTGTGTGCCGGTTCGTCATTTCTTGACAAAAGTTGTTTTAGAAGTTCTCCCATTAGAACTGGGATTGTGTCTTGCAATTATCCCAACAATTATATGAAGGTCAGAAATAGAATTTTCTTGGGTGAGGGGGAGGTGTGCCTTTGGTGGCCCTATTTATGCACGTTTACCACATTTTAGTCTTTTATGCCTCATCCCAAACTGTAAGATATTAGGAACTGATAATTTTCTGGGTATAGATGCACTGTGAAGAGCATCTTGCTGAAAGCCTTCTTTCTTTGACTGGTTGTGCAGCACTACGTACTCACAGGGTAGGGTAGCTCTTTTGGGTTTTGGATGGCTCTATTTGTGTATTGTGTAGACTCTTTTGGTTAGTACTGAGATCCAGAGCTGCTTCTAGCATTCAGCAGTTCACACAGATCTCTCTAAGCTATAAAAGAGCATCTTGTGCATTGAACATAGTAAAATAGCAATGACTTTTCTTATTGTAAAAAAAAGGTCATCAAAAAGTTTTTGCAATGATGTACATCGTGTATCGAAAACTGTGTCTAGTGCATTGAGCTTGCTGAGCGGAGATGGTTGAACAGCAGTTCCACTTCCTTTGCTGTGGGATAAATGAACAAACTAGTTGTTTGGTGTTGGTGTACTGGAGCTGAGGAGAGAGAGAACGTGAAACTGGTGAAAACCACATGCAAGCTCTGGTAATGTCAGTGAGCCATAATGTAACCTGTTATCTAGAAAGGGAAATCGATACGTTATCTTCAGGGGTTGTATTTTAAATGGTGCGTGAGCAGATAACACCAAAGGGCTTCAAGGTACAAACCCAAACATTGTCAACCTCCCCTCCCTTTTGTAATATACATATTAAACTTCTGTATCGTTTTGGACTGGCAGCATGCAGTGTGGTATTCCATACCAAATAATGCCTTCCGGTTAAAATCTTTGGCCTATAGGCAGTTATTCTGGAGGAGCAAGTGGATAGCAAGGCTGGTTCAAAAGAGGGACAAGGAAGTCCTGCCGGTGAGCGGTGAGCAAATGCTAGTGATTTGCTGTTGGTAAATACCACACGGTACTGTGAAAGCAGTAGGCAGGATTAGGTCCAGAACTCACTTAAGCATGAACGGGCCTTTTTTCGAATGTAAAGTTTATTTTCACGTTCACATAATTTCTTCTAAAGGTAATACCACGTGTAGGCCTTAATCCTGCAAAAAACCCAGCTGCGTCAGGCATACTATGCTCTTTGTGTAGTCCTTTTTGCCTTCGCTGTTTATAGCACTCAGTTGTGGTTAAGTACCTAGAGTTGCCATCCATGTAGGTAATTAGAGTGGCCTGAAGAGTTTCTAGGTAATTATATTTATACAATTGAATTTATCTGCAAGCCATGTGAGAGCGATACTTGGAATTTAGCCGGGTTGTGCTATAAGCTGGATTCTGAACTAGTATATTTGTGATGAACTCTAATGGGTCCTATCTCTTACTAGAAGTTAGAGACTTTGCTGCCTCTCCACGGACCTACTCATTTGATCTGGGATGTAGGGAAAAAGAACAACTTACTTGTTTCCTGGTAGTAATTTGGCCGCTTTCAGGTGTAGTAATTTCATTTTGTTTCTTGGTCCCTTTCAGCTTGTACCTCCTTTTAAACCTCAAGTGACATCTGAGACAGACACCAGGTATTTTGATGAAGAATTTACAGCTCAGACTATTACAATAACACCGCCTGAAAAATGTAAGTCGAAAATTATGCATAAGTATAACTTAAAAATAACCAGATTGTAATACAGCACTGTGTAATTTGTTTTTGTTTTTTTTTCCTGTTTGAATGGAAAAGCTTTTCTCATTGTTAATAATAAAAGTCTTCGTATGGAAGTAAGAGTAACTCTCAATGTCAGTGTTCTTTTAAAGAGGGAGTAAGCTTAGAATATTAGTTCCCTCTGGCTTGGGTTTTGGGGGCATTTTTGGTGTGGTTTTGTTTGTTGGAATTTTTTGAGTTTGGTTTTGTGGTTTTTTTTAAATAAGAGAAAATACCAGCTTCAAATGTTTGCTGGTTTGCCATCAGAGTCCCAGTTCAACAAAGTACTTGGAACGTGGACCCTACTTTAAGCATATGGACACTACTAATGCCTTCAGTGAGTTGTCTAGGTTTCGTGAGCTAGGTGTATTTTAAAATACTTTGAAAATCAAAAGAAAAAAAAAAATCTTGTCAGAGACAAGTGAATATCTCTTGTGTAGATATCCGTTACTTGAAAATGAAATTTCCTCTCAAGTCCTGTGCTTCAGGAGAGCTCTTAAAGAAGTTATTAGTATAGATGTAACCACTGCACTGGGCCTCGCACATGGTTTCTTTATTGGAGTGAATGCAGTTTCACCCCAGTTTGTGTTATCATCATCTTCTGCTACGCTGACAAGAATCATGATCTCTTCAGCCAAGCTAGGGCTTAACAGTTGCTTACAAAGCCAGAGCAGTTAAAATCTTGCTGCTGTGTTCTTGAGTGAACTTCCTTTCCTTTTTATTATTATTATAATATAGATATATTTTTTTAAATTGGAGGATGGGGAAGGAGGATCACAAAGGCAGACAATAATGGCTATAGTTAAGGTTGATTACCCTTTCATCGACCTAAATCATTTTTTGATATTTCAGGATTCTCAGGTTTAGCTGCAGTTTTCTGTTGCTCTATAGATTTTGCGTTTTTAGTGTTTGAACATGGTCATTTAGGTGATTTTAAGTCTTCCTGCTCTGAAAAAAATAACCCTTTTCTTCTGCCAACTATCTTGATAAGAATTTGTTCATGTATGTAATTTGAACAAATTTTGCTAAAATTTGAATTAACTTGAAAATGCTGATCTCCACATATGCAATGAGAATAGCCATTTATCCATCAAAGGTTGAAGCAATGCAAAATATATGTATGCTACCAAGACTCCAGCTTTACATTTGCTGAATTCAGAGCAGGTGATCAGTACCAATGCAGGGAAACAGCCTACCTACCAAAAGTACCTATCATCTTGGCCTCTGGCTGCCGCAGCGTGAAACTTAACACGGGCTGCAACCCCACCCCAGTCATACGAGTGGTAAAGCAGAGGGTGATGTCTAGACCAGCAGCAGTGCTGGGATCAGCTGTGGCATTGCTGGTGTGGGAAGCCCTCCCAGAGAGCTGGCAAGGGCTGCCTCACCTCAGGCTGCGGTAAGTGGCATCGCCGGCAGCACGAAGGTGAATTTTCTGTTGTGTCCGGTAGCTCTGGAAAACTGCTGCCATTTTGAGTGAACTGCGGTGGTTCAAGGACCACATGGAGCTTTCCCTTTTCTGGGTATTGCAACAGGAAATGGGGTTTAATTATTTTTCTTTTAAGCTCTACAAGTAATAGTATTATCTGCGATATGGTATCTCGTCTGCCTGATGTGATTATGCAAAGAGGGGTTAAAATGTGTTTTGATGGAGGGTTAGAAACTGTGTATCAGAGAATTACTGCTGAACTGAAGTTTTGTAGTAGTTACAGAAATCATTTTGGTAACATTTGGGCCAGTTATTCAGACAGCAAAGCTTTACAAGTCATGACGAGTATTTAAACTGTATCTTGTATCTATAGTAATCAAACTGCTAGCAAAACAAACAAGCCCTGTACCTTAACCTAACTTAAATTGAAAGCATAAAAGGGAGATTGTATTTGCAGTTACAGAACCGAGAGGCACCGTTGAAGTCAAGCAGCCTAATCGTAGCAGTTGCTCAAAGCTGCATTAACTCTAGTTTTTATATGACAATACGGAAGATGTATAATTCTGAAAGGTTGTGTGTAAACACCTTGTTAGAATAACAGTTTCAATGAGAGTCCTTAAGGATAAGCACTGTTAAAAAAACCCATGCGAGAACGTAGATCCAAATTCTCAGAGTTAGGCAACATCTGGTGCCTGGTTTCCATTGGCAATGCAAGAATTACGTAAATAAAAATATTTATGAACTTGGCTTAGTCTGTGCTTCCTCTGATCCCAGTAAATAGTGTAAAAATAAATAGTTTACTAACAAATAATATGTAAGAATTGAAACACATCATAGAATCTGCATGAATTGTTTGTTTTGTAGCTGTTTATCCTTTTAGCCTCCTTCAAAATGGAGGAATATTTAAAGACATCTACTGTAAGATGATAAATTCCTAAACTCAACTAAAGAAACAAAGAAAACTGGCTGCTTCAATCAGCAGTGGCTTCCGTGCTACCAGAAGCCAGATGTGCTGGCATGTTTTGATCAGTCTAGGACAGGTAGTGATGATCAAAGCTCTTGGGTGATGATAGTCATAATAAAGCAAGCAGCCAACCAATGAACCCACCCTGAAATAAATGGTGGTTTACTGAAGGGATAGCCTTTCAGTGAGCATCATTCTGTTGTATATGCATAAGCTTCTGTGAGTAAAGTCTTACTTTTACTCAGGCCTTTGACTTCAGCATGGAACACTGAAATGTGTACTGCCTATCAGGCGAATAAGAAATTTTTGTTGCAGAGATAATGACATTTTTAACTTCTCCCTTAATACAGATGACGAGGATGGTATGGACTGCATGGACAATGAGAGGCGGCCGCATTTCCCCCAGTTTTCCTACTCTGCAAGTGGACGAGAATAACTTTTTTTGTTCTGCTGCTTCACTGTCATCTTAGGTTTATCACTGAAAATGATTCCTGAACATCACCACCAGTACTAGATACTATTTAAGATAGCGGGGGCACTTTCAGAGACCATTCCAAATTGAACAAGTTTCTTTCTCAAACCTACCTAAAATCCATTTTGGTTTTGCATGAAATACGAGGTTTTCTCTACTATGCTCTCCTGCTGTTGCTGCTGCCCACAGTCTCAGTATAATAGCAACGTCAAGAAGTTACTAACAGTTTCTTTGAAGGTAGATGACTTGACTTCGGCATTGTACACTTTGTGCACAAGTAGTCATCTATTGTTCCTCACAGTGGAGGCTAAACAAAAAACAAGTTGATCCAGCTTATCTTCTCCTAGAAGATGAATCAAAATTGAAATTAGTCTAAAAAGACTAGTCTAAAACACTTTCTTGCATCTGTTTGTGCTGGTTAGAACAAGGAAATGTAGGGGTGGTGATGTACATATGCAAAGTTTTTGTTAGGCATATCATTACTTGAAGCAGGTCTCTGTCATTAACATCTGGCTGGAATTCGGGAAACGTTTGAGAGAAGGACTTAAACTGTTGATATATATAAATATATATATATAATTTTTTAATTACTGTTGGATACTACAGAAGACGCAGAAGGGCTGGGCTCACCCAGCCTGCCACTTAGAACTTCCAGGTTCACGTGCAATCATGGAGAATCGAACATTATACGTGCAAGAAATGAAGGCATAAAAGCAGCAGTTGAAGTTGTTTAAGGGGGTCTTATAATTTGCACCAGATAACATCTTTCTCATGCTTTTCTTTTTCTTCCATGATATACATCACCTCTGATGGCTGAAGAATGTAGACAGGCATAATGGTATTGCTTCTCACCAAAATGTGTGCACCAAGGTAAACGGGTGTTTGCCTTACTCATTTTTATTTTGAGTTTGTGGATTAGCTTATTCTCCAGGTGTTTAACTCTGAATATGCTTTTTTTTTGTTTGTTTTGTTTTGGTTTGGTTATACTGCAGTAGTATTTATTTTTAGAAATAAGGATTGTATGTATGTGTCATGTTTGCAAATGCTGCTACATCTTAGATAGAACAGGCTTATAGCAGTTAATTTTGTAATATATGGAAGGACTGTACAAGCTGAAGGGGATAATGCACTTTTCTCCCATGTGGAAATTTTAATAAGGCTCTGAAATTGTACATACTGCTTAGAGTCAGATTTTTGTGAATGAAATACTGTCTTTTAATTGTTTGGCAATGGAAGTGTGGAATTCCAACTTCGTGTGCCAAAGATTTAAACAGACAAAAAAGCTACATCTTGTGCTCCATTGAGGATACACGTAATGTAAGAGCCTGACAGCACAGTAGAACGTTTCTGTTCTGTATGAAGGAATTGCATTTGAACAACGAGACCACCGTGATTACAAGAAAAGCACTTTATTTTTAATAATTAAAGTAGTAAATTTCTGGGATCAGCCATTCTGAAGGAAGGTTTGCCCTCAACCAAAAGAGTCCCAAAACCCAGCATGTTACATGTGACCGTGATACCTGATTGAATTTAAAACATCACGAGAAACGCTCCACTGATAGGATGTCTTTCCATTTCTGAAGATCTGTATCTAACAGAGCATGTGCATAAACTTCAGCTTTGATCTTCAGCAATGATAATCCTAATAATAAACCCTTTGGTGGTAGGAGTCGGGACATTAGGCAGTGCAGTGGTAGCGCGCGCGCGTGCCCTTACTAAGGACATCTGAAAACCCTGACTCCCATGAGATTATCATTGGAAGTATCTCCATGTTCGGATCTTGTTAGCTCCCAGGAAGACTGTGATATCGCAGAGTATTACCTACCGGTTGCGTTGTGTGAATGAGTAGATGAGTCTGAGAGGAGAGATGTTCCTATGCAGATGCCTTAGCCTCTCGATGTGGAAAGTTGTGCGCCCGAGCACGAAGCCCACTGCTGGCAGTGCGTGTGCTGGGACGGTCAAGGGGTAGCTGGGCATTTTAGCAAGGCAGCTAAAGACGCAGGCTAATTTAGACAATTTTTCATGTTTCCTGTTTTATCTTTAGTAATAGATGGATAATCAGTCAGAAATATATCATGATGTATATTCTAACTACATAGGATCTCATTCTGTCGCCTTGTAACACTAAACACGTGTAGAGATTATCCCTCTGCAGAAAGGGAGGAGGGCAGCAAATGCGTTGCAGGTCTGTTCTGCACTGGTAGCACAGAGGTATCTACACTGACGCAGTGAGTGAGTGACTGAAATAACGGTGTACTTTATAGACGGGCATTAATTAGTTCTCCGCAAAGGCCTCGTACTTAGAGACGAAAAGTATGGTGATTCAAAATCTGTGCTGTATGCCTGTGTTTTCCTCCCTGTTTTCAGCTTGTGATAGCAATAAGTTTCTTGACACAGGGCACCTCTAGCTAATGACCAACAGGCGCCGTGCCTCTGGCCAGCCATTCCTTGCGCGCGGAAGAAACCCTGTGGTTAGCTCACTATCGCATAGCTAGTTAGAATGCGGTTTGCGGTAACTACTTGTCAGTGAATTATTTGAAAGCCTTTTAAGACTTCACTTTGCATTGTATTGCCTGCCTTCCAAAACGTCATCGATCAAGTTTATGCTGCGAAGAGAGCTGGCAGCCACTTCCTGCTGCCCGGGGTCGGGGGATTCTCTCACTTCCAAGTGTCAGAAGCGGATGAGAGACAGACGGGTGAGCAGTGCCGAGAGAAACTGTTGAAGCTCTTCTTTTGCCGTTCCCAGTTGTGGTTGGGTTTGGACAGGAGGTGGTGGCTGGTTACCTTGGTGAGCCTTTTGAGCACAGTACATTTCAGCCTTTGACTCCAGCTTGTACCGACTTCCACGACATAGAGTATGCCCTCTTGTACTGCAGCCATCTCGGAGGAAATAGGTCATTTCTGTTTGGATTTTGGCAGTTTTGCACACAGCTTCGCTTTCCACACTAATCCATCTTCCAGTACATTCCTGTTGCTTAAAGAACATTTATTCCAGTATTGTTTTATGGTTTTTTTCTTTTCCATCTTTACTTGCGGCTTCTTAAAGCTGACTGTTCTTGCAGGGGCCACGTGCTTCTCCTAGAGTACAAAAGTAAGGTCTTTCCTTACTAACTGCAGGGTCTATATATTACACCTCAATGTACACACTTTGCTGCTACTGTTTGTACTGTCTACAGTAGAATTTCCTTATCTTGCTCCTGGTAGTGCATTACAGGCAAGCATGAAATGTAAAGTATTTATTTAAATAAAAACCTCTAAATTGGTAATTGAATTACCTCCCTGTAGCTTTAGAGTTTGTGACATTTCTTGACCTTGCTAGTTCTTTCATTAGATCCATGCAAGATCTAGTCATATGGTTAAGGATATTAAGCAGACACGACTATGAACCCAAGAAACCGTATTACTGTTGGTCATACTTAAACTGTTTATTTCCTTAAGTATATGACCCACAAGGATGTGAAATAACTACAAGAAACTGTTTTTGTACACTGTACATCCTTAGTATTTTTACACGTATATGATAGGGATGCACATTATTTTCCTTCGTACAGACAGCTTAAATAAAGCACTATGTCAATCTGCTACTTCTGTGGTTTTTAATGCTGATTTGTTCTGGAGGTTTGTAAATATATATATATATATATATGTTCAAGCTTACCACAAAGGACATATTTTTTTATATCTGCACATTACTATTAAATACCTTAGAAGATAAAATTCCTACGTAGTTCTGTGTCAGAGAAAGAAAACCTGAACTGAGAAGGCTATATTACAGATTACAAAAGATTTTTCAAGTTTTGGGTTAAATATTTACTTCATATTTTAAAGTAATTTTATATAGGTTAGATGTTTCAATTCTGAAATGCACAAAGAATTTACTTAATTTCTTCTTACAAGAAAATGTACATCGTTATTTTTTTATCACTGTATATATATATATAATGATCTGTGCATGTTTAGTTACGAGTTTTATTTGCTGTGAAGTCCTAGTGATAACTGTAACTCGCTGTGACATATTTCAAATGCTGGGTGATCGGTTTCAGCTTGTACATTATTAAGTTACAGTATTGTCAAAAAAAAAAAAAGTTTTTATGACTAAGCAAGATGTATCTGTGCTTTGGAACGAGGCCATTTCCATACAGGTGGTTCACGTTAACTCTGCGAGGTGTATGTCGCTCGTAAATTTGGGTTACGCTTTTCAAGTAATGAGCCACAGGGCTACGGTCCTCTCAGAACACCCAGGATTTAAGTGATTTGTCATCTGATGAAATTCGTACCCTCACATCCCGTAGCTCTGTAAGGAGGAGAAATGGGAAGGTGGGATTTGCAGGGCACCTTGCAGCGGGACTCGTTGAAGCCCTCAAGCTGGTCCAGCACTGTTTGAACCAGCCAGTCAGGAGGGCTGAGTGTCCCTGAAGCAGTCGGTCATCTGGGTTTTAGCTCAGTTCTCAGACATGAATGCTGCCATGAAGAGGCACTTCCTCTAGGTCTCAGGTTTTGTCATTTTTTTTTCCTTCTGTTTTTTTTCTTCCCCACCTTGTAATGGAAGAGAGCGTGGGACAGCTGGCCAGTCAGTAGTTCAGTGGTACTAGGAGATGAATGACCAGGACTTGGCAGCAAGCAGGACTGTCTGGTCAGGCTGCATCCCGCGTCACGGGCTCATGCTCTGTCCTGCAGATGTGGGATTTCCTGGATTTGAGTGCCTGGTCTGACACTTGTAAAGTTTGTAAAGCTAAGCATTTTGTGCCTAAGTAGAAGTGGGGAGGGAGTGGGGTGGGGAACATGACACAGGTAGAACTGATGCTGTCTGTGCTTAATGACTAATTAATTCCTACAAAGTAGAGTAGCTGCTGCAGGGAAATGATTCCTTCTAGACTCCCAGCAAGGCTATCGATTTAGAGTATGAAAGCCTCCTTCCAGCTGCATATACTGGAAGCCTGGGATGATTTGTTGAAAGGTTGAGGGTCCAGCTGTGCCTCAGGCCGGGGCACAGCAACTCCATGATCTCAGTGAAGCCTAAGTGTGGGGCTAGGTGCCCGAGTTCTGTTGTGTGTATAGCCTGTAGCCACTTTCTCCTATTCAAACACAGATTTACGCTGTGGAATAATAAAAGGTAAATTAAAAAAAAAAAAAAAAAAAAAAAAGCTTGCATATTCCTGCATTTATAAATATGTATTCATACCTGTGTAACCATCTATAAAGTTGTGACACTGAAAAAGTTGTCAGTCTGATTCCTGTGGAAAACCCAGAGTTCCAGGAGAGAGGACTTTTCTTCATCAGGCTTTCTTGTCCCTAAAGACCTGAGGCCATTTTAAGCATGTTCACTGTCATATTGCTGAAGCAGTTCAGGGAGGCAATCAGCTGTGTTTAGCAGTTTAATATGGCAGGAAATTGAAATAGGGAAGAGAAAACACTTTGATGTTAGGACTGTTCCACTAACATTTCTTAAAATAAAAGGAAGGAAAGATTGTGTGTGTCCCACAGCAAATGGTAACTTATTGCATGTGCTGTTACCGGTATTTTTGTTACATTTCATGTGTTGGTGCTGGCTGAGGTAGCCTTAGTAATGGGGAGCTGTTCTTGGCACTTCTTTCTCCATTACTAGTGCAATTCCACAGTAACACTGAAGAGATGTAGAAACATTTTTCTTATGTACTTGGTTTACCCTCCACTAGTTAGCAAAAGAGTCAGATAACTTACTTCTGAAGAAGTTTGGTGTTCAGAAAGTAATTTTAAAGACACAAGTGTGCAGTTAACCAGAAAAAAAGCCCTCCAAATACATCCTCCAAATGTTTTTGAGTTCAATAATTTATAGGCCAAGGTCAGCTGGTGCCTGTGCCTGAGACTGCTAAATATTTGCTGGTGGAAAAGTCTAGCATCCCCACTTCAGTGCTGAGCGCTGGGCACCTCACTTGAAGGCTACTCTGTACAAAGGGTTCCTTGCTCTTAAAGGCTTTATCCAGTGAATGTTTCGAAGGGAAACCTGTTCTAGGGGAGTTCTTCCACATGATCTGGAATATTTCTCAATCATTCTTGTGCTTTTCTGATGGATAAGCAGGCATTGGGACTCTCACTTTTGTATAAGAAGTGACAAATAAATACCTTGTAAAAATAAAGATCCCAAGTAGTTTCTGGTAATGAGTTTATAAACAGGAGCACAGTGTACTTGCTTATGCAGAACTTAAAAGGAGTCTTCTTCTCCCTCTTACCAGTGCATACACTTTCCCTTCAATTCAGAAGGACAGAATGAGGAAATTAAATAAGAATCTAGTTAAGTTTATTGGTATTTCAGTCTGTAAACAAGACATCTATGTTCAATTATAGAAACAGATTAAAATATTTTATAAAAAAAAAAAAAGTACAAAAGATGAATTAAGTCCACACTATGTAATAGCTGTTAAAGCTGGCCTGCAAGCCTAGGCTTTTCAGGAAAATCTCAGCTGTCTTCCTAGGAAGTTGGGTAGGTTGGTAAGTCTTCAAAATATTTATGATTCTATAGTTAAAACCAAGTAGAAACCAGTTGAAATGAGCCAGCAAGTGTGCCTGGTTCCTGCAGAGGTGTCTTTGGGTGAGCCTCAGGCAAGCCCAACTTTCAGTGGGGTGCAGAGCAGACCTGAAAGATAAAAGAAAGAGGTGGGCGTCTGAGGCAGTTGTCTGTATCTCACGGCTTGTGTTTCTCATTTGTGTCACTTCATCCCGCGGGCGAGTTCTTAGAAGAGAAATACAGAAATGGTTAAGACTGTGGCAGTGCAGTGTAAACAAGGCTGTGCTTCCTGCGGGCCTGCCGTCCTCGCCTCTCTCTGAGATCAAAAGTCTCACAGGTACCAAGAACAAGAGCTATTTGATTTCTGAAAAACAGGATCTCCATGAGCTTTAGACATCATTCGTGTTTAGCAGTAAATAACCGAGCTCTTGTTTTGGGGCACGTCTAAGATCCTGCCCCTTCTCCTTTCCAGGAAGGCGGCGGCAGGTTTGTGGCAGCGAGCGCTCACCGCGCATTGTGCGGCGTGTGTACGGGGTGGGCGGCTGCAGCAAAACAGGAAGCTGCTGCCGGGGTGCCGGTGGGAGACCTCTGGTGGGAAGGGTAATTTGCAGATTCAAAGCTCTTGCGTAGCTCTTGTTTGTGCTTCCTCAGTAGCACTTCGGGACTGAATTAAGAGCGAGACATCAAACTTCATTGGAGCTGGGGGAGCTACCTAGAATTAAGCCGCTGGAGTTCTAAAAATTGAATTTAAGAGATGTAAATGACCTCAGAAATAAAAATAAAACTTTCTACTTTGGCTGGTTTTGCATCAGAGGACTAAAGGGTTTTGCTTTTTTCCTCCCTTAGTTGGTAAGGCAATTAGCGCCGAGTTAAAAAAGAATTTATGAAGCTGCAGTGCATTAAAGAATTAATTAAAAACAATAATATGGTACTTTTCCCCCCCAAAATACACGCACCAACACCAACTGCTACAGTTGTAGCTGCAACCAGCACAAGGCAAAAATTAACTACAGCCACAGAAAGCCTCGGGGCTTAAATTCTGTTGTCAGTGACTGGTTAGTGACAGCCGGGGGAAACGGGCTCTGTGCTTCAGTAACCCCCGGCATTACAGCCAGCAACAGAGTACAGGCAGAGATTAAAAAAAGAAAAAAAAACAAACCCAGTCACTCAGCTTCTGAAGACTTCTTCTTCAGAACAACTGGCAGTTGTTGCTGGTGTAGGTGGTTGGTATACAACATCCCCAACCATTCCTCTTCCTCCTGCTGATGGCCCAGGTGATAGCCCAGCACGTTCTCTCACTGCTCTCCCCCCTCACTACTAAAGCGATCTTGCCCGGCTGTACCCCAGAGTAGAGAGTCGTCTTCTTTTTAGGTACCCCTTTTCAGACCGTGGCATTTCATACCACCAAACTTTGTAACGTTTCTACCCTGGAGGTGTCATACTGTCATATATGCCTCTAACTCAAAAGCTGACATTTTCCTCTGCTTGTCATCTACGGCCACGGGAAGCATTTCACTAGCCCTGTCTGTACGCACATAAACCAGTTAGGCTACAAATACTTTCCACCCCAAAGCCTTGGGGTGCCTCCATGTCTTTGGTCACCACAGTTGCCCATTGTTAATGCTCTGCAAGATGCCAAACCCTCAGCCTGATCGATGAAGTGGGGGCATCTCGCCACCTGACTACCGCCTGGCCACAACTGCTTTAAAAATAAAGTAGCAGTAGTGGCAGTCTCAGCGTACGCTGTTGTACAACAGCCTAGATGCTAAGGCACTCTTTAGTCACACTGACTAAATGGACACAAATCTGGCACTCCTAATGTCCAGCTAATTGGCACACGAGTTGGGCACTAGTCAGGGGCAGGGGCCTTCCCAGGCTTTTAATTTTCTCTTCCCAAAGGTGCTTTAGTACTTGGTGAGCAGACCTCTGCAGCACAAATTGCCCAGGTTCCTCCTGACACTCCTTCTTCCCCTCAGTGGTATCTGTTTTAACCGGTTGGGTATTTCTAGGTTGGAAAACTGCGATACTTGTCCTGGTTACACCTTCAACAAGGATGCTAAAAGCCTTTTAACTCATGCTGCTAGTAAGGGAATTCAGTATGTAGCAACAATGGGCATTCTTCTATGATGAGGTTTTTTTCATTCAATTTAAAATTCAGAATTTTCCTTACAGTGCTATATGAGCTAATGAGTTTTCCATGAAAAACACACTGTCAACATACAAGAATGTAGCTGGATTTAAAGATGTTTCCCTTCCCTTCTTCTACAACAAACACTGACAGTAGAAATAAAAACTGCAGTTCTTAAAAACAAATCCTATGAAGGTTAGAAATTTGTCAGTATTGGTTTTGGTTTTGTTTGGGTTGGTTTTTTTTTTTTCCTTTTGCAATTGCAAAATCTGTGACTATTAATTTAAAAGTTACACCCCCAAACAGTATCAACTCTCACAAGGCAATAGGAAGAGCTGGAACTCTGTAGCAGTGCTGTAACTCCAACAGCACAGATCCAAATACCATTTTTTATAGTCTTCCTTCAACATGACACTAAGTTTTACACTTTATTACAGAACAAATTGTAGCCTTTCTGAAGACCGCTACAGGATTCTGATTCCTCAGAAGAAAAGTGCTATTGGAAGTGACAAAACTAACCAATTCCAAAGCAAAAGCCAAACCTCAGTGATTATCCAGACCAAAAAGTATCTGTGGTAAAATTTGAGTTCTTGTAGAAGTTCCCACCTCGCTGGGAGTTGTATGTCCCTCTTTCCCTCCAATTTAAATCTTCCAAGATTTTTTTTTAATTCTGCTTTATTGTCTTTAATTGTCAGGTAAACCTGTCTTTGCTGTAGAGTGCTTGTCCTAAATCTTTTAAGTGCTAAAAAAAAAAAAAGCTCCAACAATTTCAAACCCCAGAATATTTCAAAAACACTTTCTTCTCCCTTTTGTCTTGAAGTGTTTGCCAGATTCAGCCCACATCTGCAAATAGTTTTAGTCCTTTCCTCTCCCTCCCCCCTCTCTCTATATAGGATATAGAAAAAATACCTACTTCTGCTCATTTCTCTTTATCCATCCAGGTTTTTACTTGATTCCATCTGTGTCCTGTTTGAGATCTGTATCCCATTTTTTTTTTTCCTGAAATATACAACTGCAGTTACTAGTGGTTTATGTTCCAAGATACAACAGCACATTTAGGTTGGTGTATTTTCCTGAATTTAAAAAAGATTAGGTATGATTGGTTTCTCCATCATCATCCCCCCCAAAAAAAAAGTGATTATAATGGAGAACTGTTGAACAATACCATAAAATGTGGAATATGATATCACTTTCACCTTTGAATAACACAGATTCTGCAAGAGACTATTTTTTTGAATATGTTTCTATGCTAACTACATACATATTTCTGTAGTTAAAAATGTACAGTGAACTGTACTTTAGTTTTCTTAAACCGATTGTCTGATCTTCCAGCAGCTCTTCTGGGCTGAATTCCAATACCCAGAGAACCACCATTGCTTTAAATAGCTGCAAATAGATTTTTAAGACTCATTTTGTAACAATTTTTTGATATCATTCTTCTCTTCTGAGTGTTCTCAAGTTAAAAAAGTATCCTCTGGAGCACAATTAACTTGTTATGAACATAAAGGAGGAAGCTTTTGCCAGTGAAGTCTTGATATCAGTATAATATCTGAATGTTTTTTCCCCTCTTGTATCATTTTTGTACTTCTGCCCAAGTTCAGGAAAGCACGCTGGCTTCCAGATAAACTAGATTATCAGTAACAAAATCCCTGTGGACCATGTAAAGTCTGTTCACAGTACCAGGAGTGCTTCCCTTAAAACAGGCATTTTAATTTTCTTTCCTGAACAACCACCTTAAACTATCTTCCAGAGAGCATACTATGGTTGCCCTGAAATTTGCCAGTAGTTACTACATGCCGATAACTTTACACTACCTTGAGCTACCAAGTGTGTCTACTACAACAGGAAATTCTGTACAACCAAACACACTGACATGATTAAAGGCATATCAAAGTATGGATTTTATTCTCCTAGGTTAAACATTTACTAAATTCTACAGCTGAAAAGTCTACCAAAATTAGTATGATTTTAATATTTGAAAGTTCTAAGACAATTCATGTTCTTTTTACTGCCAGCTGTGGTACTGGCCTAAATTTCCTACACAGAATGTCTTACCTAATGGACAGTACTCCTGTTATTCTGGGCAAACTCATTAGTTTACAAGATAGCATCACGATATGGTTGAATTAGTCCATTTACTTAGCCACAAAGCAAGGGTCTTCATTTAGTTTAGGTTTAAGTGAAACTCAGATCCCCAGCTACCAGTCTCTTTACAATTGCATGGATTTTTTTTTTTTTTATAAGATAGTGCCTTATTTAAAACAACTACAGCAATAAAATTCAACAGCTGAAATGAGACTGCTGGCAGATTTCTCAGCTAAAGCTGCAGAATATTCCCCTTGGACTTTCTTTTCTTTTGGCATAGTACCTGTGTTCGCAGAAACTGCACCTCTTCTGTAAGCAGCTGCTTCTCTTTGAAGAGCTGATTCTGTTTGCTGAGCAACTCCACTAACTGCTGGGCAGTGGCCTGGCAGTGCTTGTCAAGCTGCTGTAACCTGGAAAAAATAGATAAAAGGGTTGCAGAGCATCTGAAGTTGGAGTGCACGGCAGAAGCTTTGATGTTTGCACTGGCGGGTGCAGCTCCCAGATGACAAAGCGCAGTCTGGTGATTGTGCTGAGACTAAAGCATTACTCTGAGGATGGGCATTCAATATCTTCTGTCTTCACACTTTAAATGAGCACTTCTAAAGGTTTACACTTCTAATTTAGAAGCCTCATCATGACATGACGGCAAATTTGCTTTGCCATTAAGTGACATCAGTAAAGACTGTAGGACTGCATCCTGATACTTGTAGCTAAGCAAGCTGCGCACCCTCAGCTGCTTCAACAACAGTCTTCCTGAAACACACACACAGATTATACAACCAAATACCCAACCCTCTGACAAACTGGACCTGATGTGACAAAGGTTGCTTTCTGTCCCCTGCTCTTTGCAACCTGACCAATGTCCAAAGCTCGTTACAGAATACATTTAGTTCAAGAAAGCTTAGTGTTAATTAAGCACATCAGTGTAGATGTTTAATAATGCAACAGGGATTCCTGGGGAAGGATGTAAAGAGCCCATCATTCCAAAGGTCCTGCACATCAGGGGCTGCAAAACAGAGGGAACAAGCTGGCAGGGATGAGGAGGAACACACAGAGACCTTTTGCTTACACTGGAAAAAACAAGTGCCTGAGTTGAGACAACGCTGCAGTACACAGGGCAACCACACCTTTATTTCTTCAATCACAAAAGCCAGTTACGGCTTGTTACGTCCTCAGGGACTGTTTATTACTCCTGCCATGAAAAATTTAAAAAGTCTGCTTGGGACCTGTAACACGGGATGTAAACACAAAGAAGCTGGAAATTGTGGTTTTGCATGAAATGTGTTTCACTCTTTAAATGGATATATCTTTAGTTAGAGGCCCTTGCCCTTAAGGATCTCTTATCTTTAAATAAGAGTAATCTACAGAAAAACCTGCACATCTGAAGACTGTGCATATAGGGAGCATGAGCTGACTGATTTTGTCAAGGTTAGTTCTGGCTCTAAACTTTGCACTTGCTTTTGTGAACGATTTCTTGCTCAACAAATTGAAATAGAGCTTCAATAAGAAGCTCGAATAGAAAAACAAGGTGTTCAGGTGGTAACTCTCATACAGGCTGCGGTTTTAATGACTCAGCTATGTGCTTACAGTAAGACGTGGTTTTCTAAATGTTTCTGCTTTCAGCTCTGTGGGGTAATTTTGACTTGTACAGCTTTCGTAACTCAGCTAAGCTAATCGCTCTGAACATCCACATTCTTAATCAGGATTGTTCAGATAACTGCATTAGTAATCACCCCTCAATTTCTTGACAAAAAGGAAAATCTAGCTGAGGCAAAACTGCCCAAATCTATGTCAAAACCAGTATTTACTGATCTGTATCTACCATCTTTGAAATCAAGCTGCAACAATCCTGTAGCAAACACTGAATGCCCGTAGTTCATAGAGCCCCGTTACTCTGCTAACATTTCCTTGCAGAAGGGATTTGAGGAGCTGCAGGACCATCTCCTGGGGATCAGGACAAAACTCAATGCAGCTAGCTGCAAACAGCGACAGCTGGTTGCATACGTCCAGTGAAGCAAACAAAACCACCACTTCAACATCACAGGGTATTCTATTAAATACGCGCTTAGATGCTCTGTGTCTAATTTCACATTGCCTATACCTTCCAGACTACACCATGTTAGTACAGGGGCTGTTGATGCTTCATTTCATTACTAAAGATGATTTCAGCAGTGTTGAACTTTTAAAAAAAAAGAAAAAAAAAGAAAAAAAAAGCGCAACACACAACACACACACACACACAAAACTCCACCCTTGTAGTGTTCTTTGTTTTGCAAGATAATAGCTTTTCCATGAGCGTCTTGCTCCCAGGGAGAGTGAGAACAACCGTGGTGTTTGCTGGAGGCAATGTTGTGCTTTCAGACTGGAGAGCTGAGTTCTACTCGCTACTTTGCCATTGATTTCTTTTAACTTGAGGAGGATGTGTGACCTTGCGCACTTCTCCATTTGTAATAAAGACATCTTCCAGTCTTTTATTTCTAGAGTACTTAGGACTTTATCGCAGTACTGGTAGGGAGGTGTAACTGGCAAGTGCTGACTTCAGACAGCCAAGGGAGGAACTCCAGTGCTGTCCTACCTGTTTAAAACCCCGAGGCTATGAAATCCTCCTCATGCAGCAGAGTCCCACTAAACAACTACCAACTACGATCTGGATTCAAGCCCTTAGAATTTTTCTGCTGATTTCTACATTCAATTAATATTTTTTCCATTCTGGTAGCGTTTCAGCGTATTTGAAGAACAATCATATGGTCTTTGAGAGACCCTCTTGCACTAAATTATTATTCCTGACAGCTAAAGACATAGGTAAATTCATAAACTCCTTGTCCCACATTTCTGCAGCAACACAATGAGCACTGCCCGGTGCTGCAGCAGGGCCCGTTCCAGCTGCAAGAGCAAGCGCCGCTGATGCAGCCCCGAGGAGAGGCCTTTCCCAAGCGTGCTGCTCCTCTCCCAGGGACCTTCCCAAGCACGCCTCCGCTTGCGCAGGGAGAAGGCTCCAGCTGAGGAGCCACCGCTTCGGTGTGAGGAACTTCCTCCAGTTCTGGCACCCAGAGAGAAGTCATTTCCAGCTCATGTGAATTTCACATCCAAACAACGCTTTCTACTAGATACTCACAGGCAGCCCAGGCCAGTTTGAAACCCGTTACTGGATACAAGGCTTAGCGTGCTCCACTGTAAAGCTCTGTATCTTTCTGATACAAAAAGGGTGATTCAGATAACGTACCGTAGAAAGAAAAATCTTTAGTTACGGCAATACTCCTCAGTTACGCTTTTCTGGTTTGTAACATCACCACTCTCCCTGTTACACGTCAAATGTTCCCTTGAGCGATGGGAGAAAGGCACTGAGCTGGGTTTGACTAGCAGGCCACAACTTTATCATCTGTATCTATCTCTAGTGCTTGAGTTCAGAGTTAGTAACATCCCTTTCTACACTTCGGGTGACGATGAATAAAGGAGGAATAGTTCTAGTCAGTGCAGATCTCGGTCTGAATTTCCAAATTCTGTCTACCAGTCTGTTCTCCCAAAACTGCTGCCAAGCTGGCCCTTGGTCCACATGCTGGGACTACCAGCCTGCTCCGGTGCGTTTAGCTCCCGAGGACAGGCTCTGGGCCCCCTCACAGTATCTGCTATTACGTGTGACATGTGCAGCACAGCCACACATTCCCATATGCATTGTCTCTGGCCTGCCTGCTGATCTCGTAAATGATTCAAGATGAGAAATGAACAGCTCCACCCACATTCACTGTACTTCCCATATGTTACAACTGCACATCGATGCCTGCCATCATTTTTACAACTGGGTGACAGAACCTTCTGCACATTTTGCTAATATGAGCGAGTGAGGTTGCACGGTCGCCACATTCACTTTGGCAACGCCACCTACCAGGCAAACGTGTACTGTGTCCTGAGCATCTGAGTGACCACCGCATCCTTGCCCTCCATTCCAAATGAGATCATTTTTCCACCAAAGTGGCAAGATCTATCCAGTCGGGATGCTGGGCAGCTGCTCTTCCTTGGCCTGGGAGTGCTGAAGGATAGGAACTGACTCCAAGCTCTTGTCTTGTTACTTCAAGGCACAAGGTGAAGATTTGTAGCTCTTGAACCACGTTACATTTGGCCGACTTATAGGACAACATGGTACTAAGGACTAAGCTCTCATTTAGTAGCAATAATACTACTTCTAAGTAATTTTCCATTAACCACTCTAACCTAAAATTCCTATTTCTATATGGAGGCAGGGAAGGCAGCTTCAGGAGACAAGTGGTTCTACAGAAGGAGAACAAAACTGAGGCATCACAAGCTGTAATGAAGGCTTCAAGGTGAATATTTTGCTCTGATTCTCAGTACTCGGAACTTGTATGCAGCTTTACGTTAGAGTGACTCCAAGCTACCTTGGTACTTTGTGCAACTACAGCCTGCAGAAGACGACATCTCTCACTCGTATAGCAGTAAAATTTGGATCTGAGACTAGGGTATACCCTAGCCTGTCCAGAAATGAAATGGAAAGGGATAGATAGGCTTTGTTACGTCTTGACAGCTATGGGTAGACAACTGCTGCAAGACCCTGCAGAAACCAGGTGAAACATCAAACATAAAGCAGAGCTTTGGCACCATTGAGAAAAAGCTTCCATTGCATTCAACCACAAAGCTGGCCTAGCAGCCACTGCGTTACTCTGTTGTCCCCTTGTCTGCGGCCTTTAGACGACAACAAAAGCTTCCTTCTTTTCTATAAGGACACCCTGCTGAACGAGGGGCACACACAAGGCTTTTGCTGCAAGCTCCCTGCTCTGAGGGACACACGGGTCCGTTAATCCACCGGCAATCCGCAGTGAAGGTAAAAGCCGATACAACCTGTCAGTCCTCCTGGGTTTTAAAGTTGAATTCAAAGAAATTAATATGCAAGGATCTGTGGGCAGTGTCCATTCACCCAGCAGTGGCAATCAGTCCTTGACACAGCAGAGGCATTAAAAGCTTATTTACTTTTTCGGCACAGTCGGGTTACTGATGTAAAACGTTCTCACTCTACTCCACGAAGCTGAATTTGCTGAACTGGCGTGACTGGATTGCAGCAACCTGCAGCAGCTAAATCACCAAATCCAATAACCATGCTGCATTTACTGGCACACATCTTAATTAGATTTTAATACAAGTAATCTGATAACTACTTCTGGCCAGCCAGAGCAGAGCTGTCAGAGCTGAAAGGGCCGTTATTGAGCGGCTCGTCCGGCGTGCTGCCGCGGCCGCCTCCCCGCTGACCCTGCCGAAGCCCCCCATCTGCCAGTTGCCGTGGTAACGGGGGGCAGCCCATCACGCCCAGCAGCCACCGGCTCGGGCGCTACTGCCACTGGGCACCCCGTGGGGAGGCCTGGGTCACCGGCCACCCACAGGGGCCACCAGCACTGCTGCTGCGGCTCTGTGGGCAAGGGGGTGCTAGGCACGGCTCCTGCTGGCCCCCAGATCTACCAGAACCCCAAATCATGAGACTAGGCTGCTGTGCAGCAAACTGCCTTTAAAATACGCTCCCTTTGACAGCCTAAAAGTGTCACGCTACCAGTTTCTAAGGCCGCTCTCCCATTGTTTGTTTGCCTGTAGCTGGACACAACCGTCTGAGGCTGCTGGTCTGGGTACAAGGGGGAAAATCGAGAGCGATGTCGCAGACCCTGCCACGCTGCAGAGGTGCAACTGAAGAGGGGACTCTGCTCTAACATGAAGGCTGTGCCAGATCTGCTAACAGACCATTTGTGAATATCAAATATTTTAATACACTGAACTTTAAAAGCAAATGCAGGTTTAAGAACAAGCTTGTTACAGAAAGAGACAGCGAGCCAAATAGAAAAGAAAGCAAACCCCAATAACCCTGCCATCAGCAAACTTCTCCCTGCTATTACCATTTTTTTTTTTTTCAGGAAATCCTGCAAATTTGCTGTTGTGATAGGAAGCATTTCATTTGTGGTGCTTAACACACAGTTGTGGTACAACCCATTAACGGATATTATATTTGTATGCTCAAATAGTGAAGAGTCAGGAAATGCCAGAGCAAAGGTTTTCTGTGTAACAGCTTCCCACCCTGGCTCCCACCTCCTCTGCTGTTTCCCTGGCCAGGCTTGCCGGTCTCTTACTGAGGCAATTACCCACCACAACCCTTCAGTTTAAGCCACAATTTTTGGTAAGTCTAATGAAATCACAAAGAACTTCAGCAGTGTCTTATAACAAGAAACATCACACGACCTTAAATACAAACTCTGGTGACCACAGCTAGTTTCCAACACAGATAGTGCAGGCACTCCCTAAGGTCATCTCCTGCTACATACAAAGCAAAGATCAGACTTGCTTTGCCTATATGAGGATCTTGGAAAACCAAACTTGCTGCCATGCAAAGAACTTAAGGTGTACAGCTGGTGCTCACACTCTGCTTGTTTCTACAGCCACAACTGCCCCAGCCACTGTCACTCCCTACCCCTCTTGAAGGGACAGCAGTACAGCTCCCCTCTGTTTTCTGCCCTCATTCTGCTACTTTTCTGTCTTCCATTTCAGAAAAGCATAGCAGAAGTGATGTCTTTTTTCATGAAGACAGAAAAATTTATATTCACCATCTCTTCATATCTTGAATCAGCTCTATGGACAATTAGGACACTTAAACCAGTAGGAAAATTAGTTCTTGTATGAGAAACCTGCATCTTTGCTGTGGTTTGCAGCATTCATGAATTCACACAGTAAATTGTGAGGTAACAAAATAGGAGTCCATAAATTTTAAAATGCTGACAAATAGCAAACTACCACCCAAACTTTCCCTAGTGTCCTAGGTTGCTGTTTACTGGGATCTTGAGACAGCCTTGAGTGCTGGGTTCCTTTGAGAAGTCCCCATATGCTCCCACAATCTAAATGGGAGCATCTTTATCATCTATCCTTTAATTCAATTCCATTCTCCCCTCTAGCTTCAGAAGCAGAACCCTAAAATCCACCTTTCTCATGTTAGCGAAAGAAACACAGTATATGAGAAAAGACACACAGACCAAAATACCCACCCCATAAAAGTGAGTAGGAACTAGAGAGAGTGAATGAGCCTCCTCGCCTCCATCATGCAGGAAGCCCTGACTTCTAATAGGACGCAGGGAGACAATTTAGGGTGCATCAAAATTAGTTCCAGTGGCATTTCCCGCCCTCTGAAATCACTATCAAAATTCTGTTGCCACATACAAGACCCAGACTGTCGTGTGTTCAGGTAGAGGAGGAGTGCAATCTATACCACTTCTAGTTTATTAAGGTAAGCACTTGTCTGCCTACAGGCAGAACAAACTCAACAGACTTATGTTAACAGATGGTAACTAGAGGTTAATATCCCTTGCACAGTTTGGAATTGGACCCCTAAGAAGAAAATGCCCACATTTCACCATTAAACCCTTGACCCAGGTGGCTCCCTATCACTTAAATTTTAATTTATTTTTTTTTTTAATGTGTAGAGGTAACCTCTAAATTCTCTTTTACTAAAGGCACTCTTAATTTTTCCAAATAATTTTAAAGAAGTGCCTATATTACATCTTCTGCAAGGAGATAATAATCTTCACATGCCATGATAATAATTACAAATAGGCTTTAATTAAAAGTTTACTTAGGAACAGCGTTTCAGATGTCATCACTGACTATTAGAATCTACCTTCACTTCCACAGCTGGCTCAACACGTTAAACAAATAGATCATGCAGGAAATCTGAGCCTGGATCTATTATTCCTGGGCTCCTAATAGCTCGTGTCTAACGTGCTGAAGCGAGAACATTATCAGGCTGCTCTTTAGCAGGGGGGTGTAGCAGCTGGGCTTAGCTGGTATGATGGCCACTTTTAGCCCTCCTGGGTTTGGACAGGAAGGAAACAATGAAAGAGAATGGACAGCAGGCCGGAAAAGATATGGGCGAAAGCTTCACTAACATCTATTTGTGTCTGAATCTCTAGGTGGAAGAGAGGCTTTTCCTCCTTTAGAAGAATCCAAAATAATATTATATGTGCTAAGAATGTCAAGTCTGGATCAGGTTTGCTCTAGAGAAAAATAGTTCTGGTTGCTATTTTCTGCCTGTTACTGAAAAATGTTTAATAAAACAGTTCTCCAAACCATTTGGGCTGACTGTTAAATTAGCGTGATGTAAAACATCTTAGGGAACAAAAAAAAAAAAAAAAAAGAGAGAGAGGCAGGGCCTGCTGCAGCTATATAATCATTATAATTCTTTAACATTATAGTCAGAGTCTTTTTTTTTTTTTTTTAACTTTTTTTCTTACTATGTTCACCTCTGATTTTGTTACATGCTAGACAGAGCAGATTTTGCAAAATTTCTCCATCAGGAAACAAAGTCTTGATAATGTTAAGAGGCACATCCTATCAAGTGGCCTCCTCACGGTTATAAGAATCATTCCACAAGGTATATATGTGCATTACTGAAATATTATTTCCTGCACTTGTTTTACTAGTTACAACAAATTTTGTCATTGGTGTACTCTTCATAAAGCGTGTGCTCCATTTTCCCCACTGCATACCCTTATTCTTTTCTCTTATTTTTTCCATTACCAGATGAACCTTTACAGACTGCTAGTCGGTGTCCACGCAAACCAATTACTACATTTGAGTCAGAGACACTGAGAATTTTTTAATGCAATCTGCCCAATCTGAATGCTTTCCTTCAGAAACGCTTTGCCTTTAAAAAGAAATTCCCAGTGTGAACCTCATCAGAAGCGACATGTAACAGACAGTACATGCGGTGTTTGGGCAGGCAGCAGAGAATTGAAAAAGGAAGGCTTTACTTTTTCTATCCCATGGCATGTGCAGAATGTACATGTGGCCCGAGCTGACATCAGGCATTTGAAGCAAAAAACCTGCTAAAAGCATCAGCTTCTGTTAATTTACTTTGTCAGACATTGTCTTAATTAAAAAAATACTACTGCTAGAAAGGGTAGTGCAGCTGAGCTACAACTGCTTCCGTTGTTTTCTGACAGTCGCAATTGCAGACTAACAGAACAGCTCTGGGTTCAGTCCTGCTGTCCTCGCTGAGCCCAGGCTCTCACAGCAGCCAGCAAGGACTGCAGCCTCGCTGTTACGGAGCATAAAGCTTCGGTTTATGTTATAGCTGTTACTACCTGTGTTTGAAAGGTAAAATGTTTCTGACTGCTGACCTTGCAAACAGGAGCTCAGTAGTGCCAGGTACAGTCCTTCAGATCTGATTATTTGCAAGAGAATCTTTGTAGTTTGATAACTATGTATCATAGTTCTTCAAAAATGTTCTTCAGCATAAAAACCAAGGCTGCTCTATCATGTAGTTTGATTACTGTGAAAAGAAGCTATAAAAATATCAAACACAGTGTGTTAAGTATCTATGCAGGTGTCACATTAGTTCCTTTGCTTAAACCCCATCACCCTTGTTTTCCACACCAGAAGTACAAATATGCCCCTCTTTGCAGTTCATTTCAAGCAAATGATTCTGTCTGTCAGCTCTGGCAGGCAATACACATTTGCTTATTTCCAGGGTTCACACAGTTATTGTGGTTTTCACAAATTCCAGCGAAAGTAATGAGAGATGTAAGATTTGTATGGAGTGTAGTTTTATGCTTGTGACATACAAGAGGAGGAATATGACTTTAAATTGGTGACAGAGATAATTTTTCTGTGCAGCATATTCAGATCGATGTTTTGCATATAAAGCCCTATTGCTCTCCACACAGACCAGATCGCTTCCATTTGTGAACTTACCAAGTCTGGCCTGCTCCCCTTCAAATACAGCTCTATCACACGCGTCTATTTTCCAAATTTACTCTGCCTAGGTAACAAAAATGAGAATAGAGGGCACAGATGGAGTGAGGATCTAGAGAAACAGCTGGAAAGCAGGTGAAGGTGGGTAGAAGAGCCTAGGGTGTGCATGAGAGGTGGGGAAGAGCTAGGCTCAGATGTGTGGGTATACCCGAGGGACCTGAGGAGGCTTCAGCCTCTGTTTCTCCATTAGTGCTGGTTGGCCAAGCAAGTGTGCTCCTACTCCATGTGGAGCTGCTGCAGTCACGCAACATAGCTCTTGAGACCAGGCCTATAACCACTTGGGACCAGCCCCAATCTCCCCAGGTTCCTTGGTACATCATAAACCTGTTCTGCAGAGATTGAAAAGAGAGTAACTGCATCAAGGAAACGCCAGCTGGGGAAAATGGAACATAGAAGACCAAATGTAGGGGAGGTAGTGAGGACAGAAAGATTTTTGCATTCAGAAGGGCTGAGAGGAAGAGAGTTCCATCCCGAGAAACCAAAGGTTTTCCAGAAAATGAAAAAAGCTGGAGGATCTGAACAGTATTGTCAGCCCACCTTCACAGAGCTCAGCTCTTATAAATACAGAGGCCACTTGGTGCTTGGTTTTGGACTATATTAAAAACACAATGAATTTCCATGTGAAGTTGGTGAAAACTGCAATTGCTTAGGAGCACTGAAGGAAAGCAGGGAAGCATTTCACATAATGTGCATCTTAACCTACTAAAGTTATAGAGAGTGTAACTGTCTATAAGAGAGTGACTTCTTAATGACCCTATATATGTATTTTAGTCCAGTTGTGCTCTGAATTTATGGCATCAACCCTAAAGGCTGAACTCAATCCTTCCTATGAAATAGAGGAATTTGATTTGTGCTTTTGAGGCAAATGTCCTTAGAGTTCTCTTCAGAATAATCATGAAACCCTCCACAACAAGGAAAACAACTGCAAACAGGCAGTTTGGAGGTGAGTATCGACACATCAAATCACAGGCAGTGGGAAGGGTGAATGATGCCTTGCTGGTGGCTGCAGCTTAGCTTGTGGATGGGAATAGCTGCTCTAGTGCCTCAGGAACAGCAGCACAGGGCTCTCAGGAGTACCACAGCAAATGAGCGCAGAGGTGGCTCCAGCCTGGCTCTCCCATGTCATGGCTCAGCAAACCAGTCAGCAGTCACTGGACTCAGCACAGTCATCCCACCACAGTAAGACTACCGGCACTTTCCAGCAGAAGAATTAATTCTGTCCACAACCGTGCACGCACAGACTCTTCTGTTTCCACCGTGTTTTAATTATTGTCAAAAATTTTAGCAAAACTACTGTCTTTTCTCTGTTGAAAAGTTGAAATAAATATGTTATTTTCTTGATGCAACTTCATTGTAGCTATCAGAAAAGCACCTTCCCCCTTAGATGACATCAAAAAGCTTCGCTTAGTTTTGTTAGGTAATACTAGGCTTTTCTCATATTACCTCCCCATGTTCTAGACTTTCAGTGGTAAGCAATGGTAACAGTTTTATGAAACAAATGTTTAAATAAGAAAGCTCAGCAGTCTTGATATGCTTTTAGGAGCTGAATGTTCTCACTCACACAACTAGTTGGCCAATTAAGTGCCTGAAAACCCTATTAGTAAATTAAGAAAACAAAGCTGTGTCTCTCTGTTTAAAAATACATCCATGGCTTTTGATCTTCTAAGTACGGATACAGGAGACAAACATATGTTCAAAATGAGAAGCAAGAGATCCACCTACTATCAATCAACTACTTGTCTCTCTAGACTTGGTAATCTCTGATACTGCTGCCGCAGCACAAATATACCATTACTCAAAATCCAGTATTGGAAAACCTACGCAGAGAAACACACAATTCTGAATGAAATGCACACTTTTGATAATGTGCACCACAAGGTTGGTGAACTCACATGCTAACACGGTGCAGAAAACGACCCGGGTTTCTGAAAGACTGCGAAAGCTCGGAAAATGTCCCCAGAGAGCCTGAGGTCCCCACTGGGCTCACTATTCTGACTCCACTCCTCCTCAACAGTCACCGCGAGAGCCTTCCAGAGAGATGCTGGTGGTCTTGGCACTGCTCCTGGTGGACAACTGTCCACCTCACACCTGGCTCAGCCTCGGCTGAGGCGAGGTAATGAACAGGCCAACAAAACGAACCCAAGCCTCCCTCCCGAGGGAGGCTACTTTTGATCAGTCTTGAGCAACATATGCAGGCTTGAGCAGGGGGGCATGCAGGCAGCTCAGGAAAAAGCGTGCACTGCTGTAACTAAACTGCAGATTAAGCTGAGGACTGCTGTTTCCTAAGCTCCAGATAAGAAGCCTTCTGGACAGTAAGAAAAAAAAAAAAATTAACCAAGAGCAATAATTGTACTTTTACTTTTAAATTATTGTGAATTTAGGCTATATTACAGCGACATTTGTCTCAGTTTAAGGTAGTGGACTTTTCTGCTAAGATCGTCAGTAGGGAAGATGCTCCTGTACTTAATGGTTTGTTTCTATTGTCTCTGAAACCATAACTTTTACCTTCTCAGCAAGTATTTACCTATGAATGAATATCTGGGCATCCCTCATGCTATCTCCTCACATAAAAATTGTGAAATGGGATCATAATGTACTTAAAAGTATCTTAAAATAAAATAATCCTAATTTTATTGAAAGCTTTTACTGCAACATCGGATTTTTCATTTTCTTTGAAATAAATAGTATTGGGGAGATAAAACTACATTTACAGGTGTACTAAGAGGCCTAATTTCATTGAGACATACAGAGGAATTTAGAGTTCTGTTGTGTTACAGCAGAGAAACGACCGAAACCTCTTTCTGTAACAGATCTGGACACAAAAGCTTTCATCCTGATCCAGAATAACTCCCATGAGCTCTAATGTGAACTACAGAGACTCCTGTAAAGCACATAAAATCCCACTAAGAGCCCAAACCTGTGTTGCTAAAAACAAAGGGAATTTTGCCTTTAATAAGAGCAGGCCCCTTGTTTGCATAAAGAGCAACTTGTCAAACAGAATACGAATGCCAAGCTAGTATGTTATAGCCACAAGCACAATAGTCCCAATCTTGTTTTTAACTAAGCAAATCCCAAAAGAGAGCAGTTTTCCCCCAAAATCTGGGCATCGGCTACAAATCAGTATCCCAAAGCGTTCACGAAGGATGCAGGAAATTTGCAGAAAGGCAGGAGCATCTCATTTCAAAGAGAGGGAAACTGTATGCTTTCCTTATCAAAAAGGAGAGTGTGAAAAAATCCTAACCACACAATAGCTCTCTTTCAAGTATGAAGTTCAGAATTAGATCTCCCAAGTTTCCTGTACGTTAAAAGAAGAACACAGAATAACGATCTAAAAATCTTTCACAAAAAAACCAACAAGCAAGGATGAAGCAGTACCCGCCTGGGGGCCAATTGCCTCTCCAGCAGCGGTAAGGCTGTTACTAGGCTTGCAGTACCATTTGTTCCATTACACAATCTCCTGAAGCCTTTTACAGAGAGCTAAAACAACTGCCTGTACCAACACGACACATGGCTTTCCATCCCAACTCTTTGCTAATCCAGACGCTCCAACCATCTTTCTTTAAGATGCCATATGGTTGGCAGAAGCCTGTAGATCTAGCAGCACATCTGCTTGTATGTTACTTCTCCCCTCCAACTCCCCCCTCCACACCACAAAAGAGAGAGCAAATAATTATTTAACATGTAACCAGCTAAACTGCATTTAAAGAGGACGGGGATTATTTAGCTCCAGATATTTTAAAAATATAGATTGTTGCTGAAGACCGTTTGTGTCTCGGTGATTTGAGAAATACAGAGAAACAAAACAAAGAAATGAAAGGCACATGGGCAAAATGATCGCTGCATTTGAATTATTTAAATGACTGCCATTTCAGACCTTATGCCCGAAGATTTATTTCCCGCATTAGTGTGCCACTGAAGAAGGGACTGAATTTTCTCTCTGCTTTTGTCAGAGGTGAATCAGATAAGCAGACTAGAAAACTATAATACATCAAACTGCTTTGTTAAGCAAGCAGGGTGAGTCTGTATGCTAATGACTCTGCAGGAATACACTGAAACACTGATTTTTTTTTATTTTTTTTTTTTTTTTGGTGTGATGAGCAAAGATTATCGACACTGTTGAAATTCTGGTTGCACTGGCAGCATGCAGGCATCCAGGTCGTCTCTTTAGAATCCAGACACTAGGAAGACAGGCTGCAAAAATAATTTTGTTTGTGATGAGTTATCATTTGACAATTTATGACATAATTGACTATAATAGAAAAGAAAATATACACTTTGGAGTCTGAAATTAAAAAAAAAGCTAGACCATAGAAATTATAAATCAATGCTCCTATAAAACTCTCATTGACCACTCTGTGATGAATAACCATCTCAGTTAATGAAGGATAGGCAGAGATAGAAATGTATAAAGGACAGACGGCACAATTTTGCAACTGTGCTTGCTGAGGATTTGCAGCACCTCTTTTGTTCAGAAATACTATTTCCTTCTTCAACTTTTAACGTATCAGTAAAATAAGACATCAAAGAGAAAAAAAAGATAACAGCTCTACCTCAAATGCTGCTCACATGTACTGTTCATGTGATTATCTGCGCAGAGAGTAGCAGTATGTAGCGCAAGGACCAAGAAGCACATGTGTATGTCCTAGTATTTTTAAAGAAGAATAGAAACTAGACACGTATTTACTCCAAATAGTCTCCCCATACCAACTCTCCATCGCGATAAGCACAGAACATCCCTCTGTCTTCACAAAAGAGCTTCTTCTTACAGTATGGAAATGTCCGCATTCAACTAGATAATATTTTTTTTTTTCTTCTTGGAGTTCCTAAACAAATAATAGGGAGACTGTGCCCAACCTTCACAGAAAGAGCAGACCAATGTTGAGGCTTTGGTTCAAACCAGCACTTTCAAGGACATACTTCTAAGCTGTTTACTCACGGCCAGTACTTCTCTTTTCTCCCCTCTCTGTCTCAAGGATATTTTAAGTTTCATCAAAATTGCTTTGGAAAGTTTTATATAAAAACGAAATTAAAAAGCCACTTTCTTCTTCCATAAATACACTCCCATGATTCTACTTTTTTTTTCTTTTTTCCTTAAGAAAAAGATGACAGAAGTTCAAAACGCAATTGAATTTCAAAGTGTGGCAACATAATCAATGATGTAGCAATTCGGCTCAATTTACATTTGATAGGGCTTGATTTACCAGCTATAATAAATAAAGGAATGGATAGACGGTGTTTACAGTAACAAGAAAGTTTATAAATAACTACAGATTAAGATTTCAGTTAGTTCTATGTATAACTCTTCAAACCTTACAAATTATGAAATTGTTTAAAAAAAACAAACCAAACCACAACCCAAAAAATAAATCAACAAAAATCCCTCCCCAATCTCTTGGATGAACTCTTTCAGACCCTGTGGGTTTTGCACACATTTCTGATCATTAATCAATTTTCTCTTCAGATGTTAATGCCCAGGCTTGGCCCACCTGCCCCCATCTTCTTAGAGGACTCTGGGAGATGAGAAAATTTTTTTTCCAGTCATCTGATTATACACTTTAACTTCCTCTATTTTTCTAGATGGAGGGGTCTTTGCACCTTCCAGAAAGACTCTCAATAGCTAAATAGCACTTCATGGGTCTAGAAATGCCTGGTTTATCCATTTGATTGCTTTGGATAGTAAAGCAATAACCAATCCAGCAGGATGTCTTCTGAACCAATCAGGTCAAAAAATCAATGGTCTAGGATCACATCTGGGATGTCTCTGAACATCAGTGGTGACTGAAGTTCTAGAAGAAAACATGCTTTAAGAGCTGTCATATGGGCTTTCTTTCCCCATCCCAGTCTCTCACCAGCAAGTTCCAGTACTGCCCTCTCCTCAATAAAAGCCTGTACAAGTATCAGAAACAGAATTTCAGAAACAGAGGGGCTGGGCAACAGAAGTCCTTCGCATACGTGAAACGTGCATTGGATTAAGCATTTCAGAATTTGAATTTATTGTTTAGGCAAAAAGAATGATCCTAGATTTACATATGAGAGTGAAAATGAATTTGGTATATGCGCTACATCCTCTTGTCCCACAATAGGTGAATGAAGAGAAACCACATGCGAAGTCTTGGCCAAGACCTGCTGCAAACTGACTCCTGTAGAAATAATGTAAATGCTGCACCCTTTCTTATTGTTTGCAGGCTGAGAAATAAATAACATGCTTTATTCTCTTGACAAGCAATAGAAAATTCTGAAGGTGCAGTGCACATCAAGATCTTCTCCCCTGACTGCAGAGTGTAATAGCACTGCTTCTTGCACTGCTCACTCTTAATGATTTCTGATCCAAAGTGCCAATGAGTTCACTGGATTGTAGTTTGGATCACTTGGGAAAAAAGATTAGGTCTGATGATGAATCCACTATCATACCTTGGTCATAGCTACAAATGCAAACCAAGGTCTTTTGTTTTTTTTTTTGTTTGGGGGTAGGGTAAGCTTTTTTACAATTTTTTTTAAAAAAAGACCATTCTTATTATATGGCATAATCAAGATCATAAAAATAGGTTTAAATCTTGTGGTAGTCATATTCTAGGTATACCTGAAATCTCTGATATATAACAACTGTAAATCATCTACTCCGTTTTATTGGGCATTTCATCTGTAACTTAGAGAAACAACAGAATTTCTACAGTAATTTGTAGAAATAACAAAGCTTTTCCTCTTTTGAGACAAAGAAATGGGGAATTGAAAGCAAAACCTCTTCAATTTGAAAAGTATTACAGAGGGAAGTGAGGATATTAGCAGGGGAATTGATTTCTTCCTGCATAATCACATGAATGCCCTTAGACATCCATTATCAAAACAGAAAGCATAGAACCACTGCATTGAAAAATGACACTTTATACCGGCATTTTTAATTTTGTAGCTCCTATTTTTGTATGATTTCTATTTCTGGATGGTGATTCCATGTACTTAAATTTAAGGATACAATAAGTTCTCTGTAAGGTATATTTTCTTAAGTAATCAATAAGATATCTGAAACATTTCTATTAACATCACTACAGGTTTCAGAATATTCAAACTGATCTAATGTAATTAGTTTTTATTATTCTAAGTCTTAGGTATTACTCAATCATATTTTAATAATCAGGGTGAGCCCTCTGAATAGCCTAGAAGCTTACTTTGCTTACGTGCATTGAACAATCCCAAGCAGTACACATTTTGCACCCCCCCCCCCCCCCCTTTT
>VWZK01020023.1:240-15525 GCA_013396935.1 Baryphthengus martii
CCTCTCCTGTGAGGAAAGGCTGAGAGAGTTGGTGTTATTCAGCCTGGAGAAGGGAAGGCTCCAGGGAGACCTCATTGCAGCCTTTCAGTACTTCAGGAGGCCGACAAGAAAGATAAGGCCAGTCTTTTTAGCAGGGCCTGCTGCAACAGAACAAGGGGTAGTGGTTTTAAACTAAAAGAGGGTAGGTGCCATCTTTCAGGTTTTTAAAAGATGATTGATAGCAATTATACGTAGATATATTTTGCATTTTTTTCCTCGGAGTTACTTCTTGTACTGTTGTGAACAGTCTTTTTAGCAGGGCCTGCTGCAACAGGACAAGGGGTAATGGTTATAAACTAAAAGAGGGTAGATTCAGACTAGATGTAAAGAAGAAAATTTTCACAGTGAGATTGGTGAAACACTGGAGCAGTTTGCCCAGGGGTGGTAGATGCCCCATCCCTGGAAACATTCCGGATCAGGTTGGACGAGACTGAGCATCATGATTTAGTTGAAGGTGTCCCTGCTCACTTCAGGAGGGTTGGACTAGATGACCTTTGAGGGTCCTATCCAACCCAAAACATTCTAGGATTCTATGACTTGTTTTCTGATGTGATTATACTTAGAAACCTGGGGTTCCTATTCTTTATATTAATTATATTTTCTATTAGTTTACAAATATGCAAATATATGTAGATGAGTTATATCTATTTCTGTTTAACATCACAGTTTAGATATGCAAGATTTGTAAACTTGGAATTTTCTTCTAAGTTTATTGTGGTCTGAAACAGATTAACATAGAAGATCTTATTTTGGACTGTTGCTTACTGTGGAGGAGGATTTTGAAATCATATAATACCTGAATGATGCTTTTTTTCTTTCTTAATTTTTTTTTTTTTTTAATTTTCTTAGTTATATCAAAGATGAGCAGCTATCAGGGATCGTGAGGTAATACCTAATTTTGGTGAGGACTGTAATTCTTGGGGCTGTGACGTGTGGCGATGATGCTGACAACCTCTGGATCTGTTTCAGAGTTGAGTCTCCTACAGGTGCTGGCCTCTGGTTGGGAATTCTGACAGAAAGGAGGGTCAACTGAGATGGTTTGACAAAACTCCTGTTCATTAAAGATGGGATATTTTGAGTTCAAAGTATTTGGTTTCAATTTCTGCTGAAACAGAGCACTGAGCTGTTTTAGTATTTCTGAATTCCTACCCCAAGTGCTCTTTGTTGGCGGTTCTAGTTAATGGCTGCTTGATCTGAAGACATGAGAACTAGTCACTGCCACCATGTTATTTTCCTCTTTCACTTGTTCAACGTTCTTCTTCTAGGATACCATTTGCTAGTGTCTCTTTCCAGTCTTCTCTTTACTAGATTGTAAAAATCCATTTCTTTAACCATTTCTCATAGATCACACTTTTAAATCTTTTCGCATTTTCAATTTTCTCTTAGATTTTTATGCTGCCACCTGGAAGTGACAGGAAAATTGTAGTTGTATAAAAGTAAAATTATGCAAATAGTTATTGTTTATTGCTCCTGTTGCTTAATAACCCTCACTTTGCAGACAGTCATGCTCAAGTGCCTGAATTAGGGATTAACCATGTGCCCCCCTGTGCTTGACTGTAGAACATTGCTGTGGCACGGGTGATGTAGATCACAGCAGCTCACACGTGGCTTCCTCTGTCTACTGGTATTTAAGGCTGCACCTGTGCTGTGCAGAAATGAATTTACTGGGTTTTCAAAGTTGGATGTCCATGTCATATGTGTATAGAAGGGTCACATTGTCTGTGACGCTTGATTGTCTGTGACATTCTTGATTGTTCTTACATTGGGTAATGGAGAATGATCTGACAAGAGTAGGAATTCCCAAAGGATTGCTAATCTGGGGCATGGTAGTGAAAAAATATGTTTTGTATAAACATGGAGACCTGTAAATTGTTGTGTGTGCTCTGTGTTGTGTGTCTCACACCACTTGCTAATCAGAGGGGGAAAAGTAGATATTAACCTTTTGAGGGAATGGTCAGCTCAGACTCGGGAGCAGCATTAGCAATCCTTTGTCTTGCTAGAACATGCAGCCCATGTGCTGTCTGCATTTAACCAGTTCTTGTTAAGGAAAGAGGGAGTTGAGTCTCAACAGTGATGCCAGAACTGTATTCCTAGAGAAGGTAAATAATAGGAAGAAGCATAAGAGGACCCCTGCTTAAAAGAAGAAGAAAAAAAGATGTTAAAAAAAAGAAGCATAAACCAGTACAAACCCCCATCTACTCTGTATTTTGAGATAGTACTATTTTGAGGCAGTGCCCTGCAGTAAAGGCCAGTCCACAATATGCACACTTTAAGCTGTATGAGGAAAACAGGCATCAGATATCTTTCACATCTTCGCCTAAGGTGCTTGCAGCTGTCCTCTAGCCTTGAAGTATATCTTCAGTGACTCAAAGTGAATACAGCTCATTTAGTTGCTCCAACTCAGCTTTTAGTAGTTGCTCTGGGTGTAGAGAGCACTTTTATGTTGCTCAAAAGCTGCCTCAGATCCTGATGGATATCCTTTTTCTATTTTGAAATATTCAGCAGTTGCCCTAGACGGTATTTTTGTGGACAAATTCACAAGTAAGTGTAAGTTAAGACAGGAAAATCCTGTAAGAGCCACTGAATGTTTTGTCTTTTCTGTTCAGTTATAAAAACAGTAAAAGAGGAGAGAAGAACTCAAAACATAGTGCTGCTATATGAAATACTACGTCCCCTTTCCCCAGTGTTATTTCTGGGACTTCATCAATGTTTTCTCTTTACAGAGGAGGGTCACGAAGATGATCATGGGGCTGAAGCATCTTCTCTATGAGGACAGGCTGAGAGTTGGGGTTATTCAGTCTGGAGAAGAGAAGGCTCTGGGAAGACCTTATAGCAGCCTTCTGGTTCTTAAAGGGTGCCTACAGGAAAGCTGGGGAGGGATTCTTCTTCAGGGAGCGTAGCGATAGGATGAGGGATAGCAGTTTCAAACAGAAAGAGGATGCGTTTAGATTAGATATGTGATATATTTACTGTGAGGATGGTGAGACACTGGAACAGGTTGCTGAGAGAAGCTGTAGATGCCCCCTCCCTGGAAGTGTTCAAGGATGGATAGGGCTTTGAGCAACTTGATCTAGTGAGAGGTGTCCCTGCCTGTGGCAGTAGGGTTGGAACTGGATAATCTTTAAGGCCCCTTCCAACCTCAACCATTCTATGATTCTGTGGTTACTGTTCTTAGATGGCAAGGACAGGATTTCCACTGCCTTATACATATACCTGCATAACATACCGTGATAAGCTGTCTGGGGAATCTAGAGACTCCATATGGAAATAAACAGACTTTTCTGGGGAGGGATTGAGCCAGGACTCTCTTCCTAGGACATGTCACCCAATGTCACTTCTGAAGTAAATCAGCCTGTTGTCTAGCACCTTCTTCTTCCTGCCGTTCAAGCTCTCCAGAGATGCTTTCTGCAGTCCTGTAAAGAGCCAGGAGGTACACATGATGTTTTATTTAACCATCCATCTCTGTTGTGCAGTGACTGTGTGCCACAAGACTTGCACAAAGCTTTTCTTAACTGTAGGCGGTTGTTCATTTATTAATGTAAACACCATGTGCCTTGGATGTGCAAGCCCTAAAAATAAACTTGCACAGTTAAAAATAGATCTCTGGGAGTGCTGAGATGCTGTTTAATCAGAACCAGCTGCAAGCTGTCTAGAAAATGTAAGTTATATGGAGCCAGATGGCTTTTGCCCTTTTTGCTTTAGACAGCATGTAATTTGGGTAACTACAGCTACAGTGATGTATTTTCCCAGTCAAACTGTTTGATAAACATATTTGTTTCGAACAGACACTTCCAATTAGCGAACCAGTAAAATGTTAATTTATTTTAATATTTCTCCACGCGGGTAAGCCAAAGGAAGGTTACATAATGCTAAACTCAAAAGGCACGCACAATAACTGCTCACAGCTGCATTTGGCAGGGACTAGACCATGACTGCGCATCTTTGTACGACAGGGCTCTTACTCTGGGAACAGTCCCGCTGAAAGCAAGGGAAGAATGTTTTAAATGAAATTAATGGCATAGCGATCGGTGGTACTTGTGTGGACTAAATTTGCAGGAGTAAAGCATTACACAAAATACAGGAAGCATGTCAGAATGATCCTTGGCCAAGTGTACCTCAAAACAATAGCCCATATGATTTCAGGATGGGTTCCTTGCAGCACTTTTGCTTAACTGCTTTTTGCTTAACCAAAACCTTTTTTGAGGCTTGGCGATTTCTACAGTTCACCAGCTTGCTGCTGGGGACGTGTGTTCAGACTGGATTTAGGAGACTCAGTAACTAGTCTAGGAAGTGGGAAACAGAAGCTCAAGTCTACTTTATATGATTTGGAACCACCTGGGACAGAGAATTCTGCTTCGATTGAGAGGCTTGAAGGTGAGCATCTTAACCTGCAGTATCATCCAAACTCTACAAAGTCTACAGATCTGCGTCTGAGGGGGAGTAGTGGGAAATTGCACAGCCTCCAGCCCATTCCAGCTGTGGGCATATAAATAGCTATTTGATCTCGCACTTAGTGAACTATAATTGTGTTATGATTATAGAAAAACCTGGGGGAAGGAGGTGGAATGTACTGGAGGAAGTAGTCTCTTCTAGGAATTGTTGTAACAGAAGCTGAGCTGTACAAACCCAAAGAGCAGCGACGGGGTTTTTTAGGTAATGATGCCACATGAAGACTGTTGTGCAAAAGATCCAGAAAGGAGTCTTGGTTTAAGCAAAAGCTTTTGAAAACCAAGATTGATTAAGGGTGCCCACTTTACAGGCAGGCAATACAAATGGCGTACAGCTGGCGTGAAGCAGTCCTATTGAGGGACTAAATGTCTCCACATCCTTCTCCCATCAGTATTTTACACTTTCTGTGATAACTGGATTTACTTAAGATTTTCTGAACGAAATGCCTCCATAGATTTTTCTTAGTTTTCAATAAAGAATTGTCTTTTCTGCTTCATCCAGTATCCCAGAAATCCTCAGCTTTAATGTCTACCATGAAAATTGTCATCAACTTATAAATTTGAGCCTCCTATGAGAAAATGCAGAAAAATTCCAGCCTGTTTCTGAAGGTTGCACTAGCTACCTCAGTGATGGCTGAATAAGAGAAGATTTTTGTTGATTTTTTTTTTTTTCCCCCCTAAATGCTTATATTTAAATGTATCTACAATGCAAAGCTGTCTGAAATTGGTAGTGTGGCATTCTCTTCTCGACTGTAATTCTTTTGCACCTGTCATGCTCATGAGTCATGAGCTTTTTTGAACTGCAGGAAGTAGATTAATCATTCTTTTTGTGGCCTGTAATTTTTTATACTAATTGATGCCAAGCAGAGTTTTAGGTTACAAGCTTTTTTGGAACCGTTTCAGTATGAAAATAACTTTCAAAAGTGCTTTGAAGATGTGTTAATTTACATTTTTTTTTTTTTAAATTGCGCTTGTTTGGTCTGTTTGATTATGGCTGAAACAACTCATGATTTAAGAACTTGCAAATCTGTCCTTGCCTGAACATGATTGCAGGTTCAATTTACAAGTGGATCTTAAAATAGTAACACTTGTAGTCAGGTTCTAAGATGTTTTAGGGTGAAATCAAATTATAAGAATTTACTAGTTTTTGACAGCAGAAGTGATAAAGCTGTGCAGATGAATTTTTAAGTAGCTGTATACATGACATGCAGTCTTAAACTGATGAGTGTCTGGATTTAGATCATCCCAGCTATAGGAAAAGCTCTGTGATGACTTGATTGCTCCGGGCTTTCTCACTTAAATATTTTGTCAGTGACCTAAAAATGGTTGCCAGTCTATTTACCGGGGGATAATGACCCACTCCTAAACAGGAGAGCAAGAAAGGAAATGGAAATGAGATCCCTTGAGCTCTTCTGTTGAGATTTCAGCATTTTCTTTATTAAGAATCTGCTAGAGGAGAGAAAGAATGCATTGCCTATCTAGTACTTATCTCCTTTTCCCACTTACCTGATGAGGGGATTAAGATTAGACATGGAATTAGCATTATGTTGATTGTACGGTTTAGTGCATTCGAATGGGCACAAGCAAAGAAGTGTGCTGTACCGGTAAAGGTATCTGCAGTAAATTACTTGTTCCACAGGAGCTGGTTACTTTTAAGGGAAGGAAGAGCAAGAAGGGGCAATTTTGACCAGATTTACAGCAAACAGTTAACTTCTGAATTTAGTGATTGTACTTTAACTTTTAAAAATTCAAAGAGCTTCCTTTTCAAACACCACGTCAAGTATCTTAAATGTTTCACTTAAAAGGCATCACAAGAAAGATCTCATTGTAGTGTTTTTAGCATGCATTTTTGCTTGAACCACTCCATTTCTTTAAAGTTCAGAAATAATTTTTGGTTGAACTGGTTCTCAGTTGTTTAAAACCTATTTATTGTTTTGATTAAATCCAGGTCTAACACTGGTCATGTTAAAATGCAGTGAGGTACATACAGCAGGAAGGTGTGCTAGAAGAGGTTGTTCTCTTGTACCCATCTTGAGCCCAGTGTTTGTTTCTCTCTACCAGGTATCTCTGAGCATAGTGGTACCTAAAGCGCCTTCTGCTCTATTACTGCTATCTATAGTTCAAATATTAGGGGGCTTTGCTACTCTGGTACATTTTGAGTGAAATACCCTGGGAAACCTTTGCAGGAACGGCCCAACGGGCAGCCTTTTAGGGGCTGGAATCTGTGAAAGGCCACGCTGATGCACAAGTGAGGACAGGTTAAGAGGCAGCATTTCCCGAGCTTACAGGATTTCTTGTTAACTGAATTAAATGAACCCGTTACCAAATTTAAGAAATTATGGGTTTTCTTACTGAGAATTACTCAATATCTCCAAGTATTTAGTTATCTGTTCAGGATTCTTCCTTGTTTCCTTGTAGCGGAGCTCACCTTTTCTTAGTGTTTTTAAACAAGTATTTTTCAGACGTGGCTTCAAAAGAGTAAAGGCAGCTGAAGCTGGGAGAGCTGGGCTTTAGTTGTCTGACAATCAGATCATGTCCGTAGAGCTCCATATGTAGATCAGACTGCTTAATAATACTTAAAGAGTAAGTGTCAGGAGGATTGGACCAGTCTTTTTTCAGTGATGCTGAGTGACAGGACAAGAGGTAATGGAAACAAACTTGAACATAGGAAGTTCCATCTAAACATGAGGAGAAACTTCTTTACTGGGAGGGTGATGGAGCCTGGAACAGGCTGCCCAGAGAGGTGGAGGAGTCTCCATCTCTGGAGACTATGAAAACCCGCCTGGACACATTCCTGTGCATCCTGCGCTAGGTCAACCTGCCTTGGTAGGGAGGTTGGACTGGATGATCTTCAGCGGTCCTAGCCCCTATCATTCTGTGTTTCTTTTCCTCCTTTCCTTCTTGCCGTGCACAGCCCGAAAACTATTGTACTCTTGGTGTTTCCTGTAAGCAATAGATAATTTTAGAGCGTTTTACTACCCGCTTGAGTTTGTGCATGAAAGTAAATGAATATATTTCTTTGTAGTGTTTAACACTGGTTTATGCCTACATATGGATAAGGGTTAAACATTGAAAATAGCAAAATGACTGCAGATTTCACATAATGCACGGCTTTTTAGATATTAAGAAAAAAACGCCCTGTGTTGTTCTGGGACGTGCTATATTTATTTCCTATATAAAAATAAATACATATGTAGAAATGCCTGTTTATGATTATTGTTTCTAAACTCAGCTGTAAATATCCCTCTGTGATTGCTTTTAGTATTAGTCTAAAAGTACATCCTTGTCCCTAATTTAACACTACTACCAGAAAAGAGAAATTGATCTATTGAAGTGAAAAAAATCCAATGCTAATATCCCCTTTTAAACCAAAATTAAGCAGTAGAGAAGAGAAAACTTCAATAAAAGCTAATACCTTTTATAGAGGTTCTTACATACATTATAGTGTCAGCTCTTAAAGCTGTCCAGGTCTTTCTGCATAATAATATTCTAAGATCTTTGGGCTTGTTTACACAAGGACACTCGGAAAATTCATCTACACTAACTGGGCTAGAAGTGAATTAAATTGTATTCATTCCTTGTTCAGAATGCTTTCAAGATTAGTTTCCTTAATTTAATTTATATTAAGTTATTTTGGAAGTGAACTAAGATGCATGGAATTAATTTAGGCCTAAATGAGTATCTATAATAGAGTTGGGCTAGTTTAACCACTTTCCTTTAAAAGTAAGTCTGGACTGTTCTCATATATTTTCTTCTGCTTTTCGTTTTCATTTAAGATGAAATTTCTGAAAGTGCTGTTATATGTGGGGTTTTTTTTGTGTTTGGCTTGTTTGTTTGTTTGTTTTTTAGTTTGTTTTTTTTTTAAACTCACTATTTTACTGTCAACAAAACCATTTCCTAACCCAAGTTTGACTCTTCCTCATGTTTCAGGAAATCCACACTAACTGAAACCAGTAGAATTACTCTGTTGTAGCGTCACTAAAAAGCATCCAAAGTCACTTGAACTGAATATTTATATTTCATAATCTGAATAAATTTTTTAACAGTCTTTAAGTACAATTAAGAGCTGCCAAGTTTTTCCATCTTTTGGCAAAAGTACTCCAAAAAAAGAGCATTTTTCACTCCCTTAATAGACATCGTAGAGCACTGGGAATATCAGGGTTTGCCTGAGGTGTGCGTTTCACTGGGGCTATGTGAGATCTGGCTCCTTCTTTTCAATTTCCTCAAAATTTGAATTGCACAATCTTCCCCCATGTGCCTTTATTGAATATGATTTTCCAGTTCCTTTAGAGTGATTTGCATTTTCCTTGGTGATGTGTTTTTGCAAGGTAGACTGCAACTGTGACATTGGCAAAACATTGAAGAGCTGGATCCTCTTGTTTTTCTCCTACCCTTGTGGCTGAACACAGAGCAGTTTCATAACTTCTCTTAAAGTTGATTGATGAATTTGAAAATCACTATCAGACCTTGTATACCACCCTCTCCCTGGATGTCAGCCATGCCTTACAGTTGCTTGAGTAGATTGTGCCACTCATGCCTTGACAGGTGGAGGCATTGCAAGTCTTCCACATTACTGTTTCTTTAGGTACTAAGTGTGGTAGAACGTCCAAAAGAAGAGGATGTGGTAAAAGAGGATCTTCCTCTGTTGGAAGTTGCCCCTTTTAGATATATTTAGTTTTCTGTGTAGCTGTATTTTAAGTTAGATTTGTGAGATATATTGAATTTGTTTGTTTCTGTTTGACAGAAGCCAACAATTTTCGCAAATGGTTTCCAAAACCTTTTCAACAACCATAGTATCATAGAATCATTAATGTTGGAAAGGACCTCTAAGATCGTTAAGTCCAACTGTCTACTAACCATTATCATGACCACTAAACCATGTCCTGAAGTGCCATGTCTACACGGTGTTTGAACACTTCCAGAACTGGTGACTCCACCCCCTCCCTGGGCAGCCTGTTCCAATGCCTCATCACTCTTTCGGTATAGAAATTTTTCCTAATACCCAACCTAAACCTCCCCTGGTGCAACTTAAGCCCATTTCCTCCTGTCCTATCATTACTTACTTGGGAGAAGAGACCATGAGGCAACAGGATGAGCCAGAGCAAGTGAGGGAGTGGAAGTGTCTAATAGTGGCTGACAGAACAAGTCACTGGAAATGGTGGGGGAAGTGCATCTCTCTCATCAGGTTTACCATTGATGGAACAGTAAGTTTGAACTTTAGTCTTTTCTTGAAGATTTAATCAGGTGTGACTGACAGGATTTACATGCCATACAAACCTGCTTTCTCTCATCAAATTTGGGCTGGCCTATTGTACAAGCAGAAGAATATTGTGGTACAGTTTTAACATGTTCCCTTAGGTTCCTTTCATATTAAGCCTTTCAAAAGAGTAGTGTCATGTCACACCCGATCATACTGCATTTTACAGTAAACATGACTCAAAGACATTTTGGCTTTAGAAGATGATAAAAGTCAGATACGGTGTTCTTTTTGGCATGCTTTTCTGATTTAAAGTGCGTCAGTGTTTGCAAGGGAGAGGACTCGTATCTGTTCATGGTTAGTGACCAGAAGCCAAATGAAATAAGTTAACCACAGACTAGTTCTTAGAAAAGAACGGAGATTTTTATTCTATTTGGCAACACGTTCCTGTGCAGTGTATCCGTTGAAAGACTGCAGTGTTAAAGAAATCTTTCTGAACTATCCGCTAATATCAAATATTGCAAAGCATGATTTCTGCTAGCCAATAGGACTGTAGCAGCAAAACCATCTTGTATAGATTTGACTTCAGTTTGCAATTTCTGATTGTATTATACTTCTGTGAAAACAGAACATGCAATTTTCCCAACATGAGACGGAATACTACGGAGTGGCACAGAATACTCCACATGAGCCATGTCCGTGCGGCTACAGGTGGGTTGATGGCAATGGTGAAGCGGTAGTGGCCCTGCTGTGCTGTGAGACAGTTACCTGACGCCCAAGCAGATAAACTATGGGGCTAACTTGGTAGTGGATTTCTGATGACTAAACCGGCATGGCAATTACACATTTTGCTTTTGTTCTGCTAGTTTTAAATAACTCAAGTAATTTACTTACCAGTAGCATGTGGAATGCAGTAGAATATGGAAAAGTGAAAACAAACGGTCAGTTCATTACTGATGTCCCCTCCTTGCCTCTCTGAACAGCCTCAACTTCCTCCTTAGAGGTTTTTTTGCAACCTGGTGGGTTGTGTAACATGGAACAGTCCTCAGCAGTTGTTGTGTAACAAATATGAAAAACTCTGAAAAGTAACTGGCAGGACAGTTAATGTTGATAGGACGATGCTAATAGAAATATATTTTAAAATAATAGTTTCATTTCTGTTAGCTAAATGTGGTGCTAACACCCTAAACTGGTCAGATCCTCTCTTTTGGTTCTGTCTGGAGCAGCTGAAGATGTATTCCCCTTCTCAGTTCTTTCAGTGCTCTCCATCTGGAGGTTGCTTCCCTCACAACTCGCTTGTGTTCTGGCAGTTTTAGGTATGATCACAAACAGCTTAGGATATTTTTTCCTAGGGTAATAATTGTCAGCTCTGAAGACTGTAGGGAAAATACTTTAAAAGACACTGAAATTAAAAAGTGGTAAGACGTATATAAGAGAAAGTAAGTTTACCAAGTTTTGTAGATAATTTATTCATATTGGATGTCCAGGTACTACCCAGTGAACTGAAGCTGTGCAAACAGCGTGTGATACAATCCCTGTGTGATGAAGCAACGTCATTTGCACTCAATTTTCAGAATTCTTGTGTTCAAAACATTTTCTTTCCTCTAGATTTAAGCAATTCTCGAAAGCAGTGTTTTTCCTCTCAGAACATCCTCAAACAAATGGAAACTTTCTGGTGATTTAAATGCTAGTTCTTCAAAACATGTTGAAGAAACATGAAAACATCTCTATCAGGATAGAGATTTAATAGCTTCCTCAGGGAGAAGCTACAGAGGAAGGTCAATGGCCCAAAGTCACTAATTTTAGCAAGGCCTTTTTAGGCCTAGCATTATAAAATCAAGATTCAATAAATTACTTGAGTCAAAGTTATTTTAAGTTATAGATTTATTTATTTATTTATTTTAGATTTGTTACTTTTTACATGCCTATATGGTAAATTTGTGGTTCTGTAGACTTCAGTGGTATTAGGTAGAATATATAGGAGTGATGTGATTGAACAAATGAGATTTTTTGCATGAGAATGTATTACTTTATATGATTAAACTCCATGTAATGTGGTCTAAAATAGTTATGTAAGACGGGAAAGAAAGCGTATAGCTGTTAGGAAATGTATGCATACTTAGAACAGAAAACAAATATGTTTTAGCTAGTAGCATTGTGTCATGCTAAATTCCTATTTTTTTCATATCTGTACAAATTTGAATCTATGTTGGTGATCAAAATGGAGAGGAAGACTGTCAATTTGTTTTCAAATCCTGTAGGAAACAAGCTGCTACTTCCTTTTGAAGAATGCTGAAATATTTTATTTCCAGATGAAGTGTGTGGGGTAGTTATATTTTTAAAGTACATAGCAAAACCCACATCTCTGTGATTGCAAGAAATTACTTCTAAAGATAAAATAAGGCTTTTTGTTGCCGCAATATGTGTCTTGCAGAGTCATATTTGTGACTAGGAGGAGAAATGGCCTTGATGTGCTAATGGTAATAGGTGATCCAAAAATGTCCTGGGAGAGGTAGTATACAGTATGACTGTTAAATTAAAAAATTGCATAACATCTGAATAGCAATTAGTGAGGCAATGGTAATTTACCTAAAACATTTTAAATTTAAGTTGCTGTAGCTGGGTGTATCAAACCGAAGATTTAGAAAGATGCGTATCAGATTTGTGAACAGTTTTGTTAAATCTTGTGGATGTTTAATATTCGCTTTCATCTACCCTTTAATGAGATAATTTAACAGTTTGGGCTGCTACTGTTTTCCATTCAGAAACACTTAAAATAGCAGAAAAAGTCAACAGAGTTACTAAGAGATAGGATATGATACCATTCCTGTCTGAAGAACTTCTACCAGAGGGGAAATGTGCAAGAGCTTGTCCTTTTTCCTGCCCTCCATCCTCACCAGTGGACTAGGGGCTGATAAACTGGTTACGTTGCTCTCACTCAAGGCAAACTCAAGTTTGGTAGTGAGGGTACAGGAGCGTGCTTCCTTAGGTAGTCTTTTTTTCTGTCATTAAAGTAACATGGAAACTAGCCAAAAAGCCGCTAAGTTTATCTGAAGTAACACTTGCAGCTTTGTGGAAGTATGCGGCTGAGTAATAGTACAAAAATAGCAAGTTATTTTGAGGAAGAGCATATGTTCTGTAACAATGAGAAACTGGTGTACAGATAAAAGAAATTACAAATCTAAATATAAATTTCAGATACGAAAGATCCGCGGCTTCGTGCCACGAAGTCTTCTGTAGACACAACCATTAAAAGTTGTTTAATGCTCATTCTTCTGACATAGTTATTTAAAGAAGCATCATCATTGGAAATTGCTGTACTGCCTTAGTGTGTACATTTTGTAGTCTGTAATGGTACATGTAATAGGCGCCTTTTATATTTGAGCGCACACCGATATACAGGGTACCATACAGTGATAATTGCAGCCTTTTTATTTCTTACAAGAAGGGTGCATTGCAGAGCTATACTATTTGCTTACTATTTAAAGACACTGGCAGCCAAATGCCAGTATTTCCTGTTAGAATTAAAAATGAAGACAACATTGGAACAGATTCCCAGGTTACTTGAGAAAGCAGTTAGGTATGTGTGCTTAGAGACTGGGAAACAATTCTTTTACAGTCACTTGTACAATACCATTCACAATTCTCCACGCTTCAGCAAATAATAGCAAAGTTTATCTTGCTTAAAAAAAACCCACAAAACCCAAACAAACAAAAGATACAAAGTACTGCATTGAGGATTAACACTTTGCTCCATAGAAGTTGTTTTAGTTCATGGAAGAGATTAGTTTCTTTACCAAAAAGTGAAGAGTGCAAGTTCCCCAAAATCTCTACCTTGCATGTTTCTTCTTCTGCCTTGTTGTTTGTTTGTTTTGAGCTCCTTATACAATTAGAGATTGGCATATGTAAAAGTCATACTGAGGAGCAAAGCAGGAGATTAGAAGATTAAGCTGCAGTTAGATGTGGAATAACTAGAACCTAAGGCATTACCAATTAAAATCCATGTAGAGCTGCTCTATTCAGCAGGCTCTACTTAATGTAAAGCTGACTGAGTAGACTGAGCTGACTGAGCTTTGAAACTTTCAAGAGTAATTATGTAAAATAAAAGCATTATTGTAAAAATTTTACTTTTTGGGAGATACCAGTTTGAAAATATTAGACCTTAGGCAAAACAAAATTCAATTCTCATTTGATTTGTTAGTGAATATTTCTCATCTTTTCTGAACCATTTCCACTTCAAAAATCTACATGCCACTTGCTGTCATTTGCTGCCTGTAAGAAAGATGTGATCATGCTGGACTTAGAAGAGAAAGAAATGTTGGCAAAGTAGAGACATACAGAATTTAGGGATGAAGGCAGGAAAAGGTTAAAATTCAGCTGACGTTAGGCAAATAGTCACTCAATATATAGATATTTAAACTATTTCTCTTTCTCTCTCTCTCCCTCTGTCTTAATCCCTGAATAAACCAGCCTGATCTCATTAGTGTCTGACTTACTGTAAACTACCTGTGTTGCTACTGCTGGGAAGAAACCAAGGAGGAACAGAGGGTTCCAAAACTGAGACAGAAAATTACTGAGAAATTAGGAGAAAAGAGAAGAAAGAGAATCCTTATGGGGTTTTCCTCCTTCGTTTGTTTTTTTTTTGTTTTGTTTTTTTTTCAGATATTTTCTCTGTAATGCTGAAAGTATGAGACAAAGTAAATATAGTAACTTCAGCTCATTTATGATTCCCTGAAAAAGGGATGTCATTTTCCTCTGAGCTAGCAGTCATATTTCTATCTAAAGTAGTGCAAAGAAAAAAAGGGAAGTATCGGAGTTAAAGTAGTCTTTCTGCTGTTTAAACTTTAATGCACAAGTGTGTATTTGGTGTTAGAAGTTGTCTTCCAGTAATAAAAGATAAAGTGAAAAAAAATCCTAGTGAATTTAATGATCTTCCTGTATATCTGAGATTTATTCCATGGGTATTTAGTGGTACATGCTGCAGTTTCTGACTGGACTACATACCCAGTTTCATTTTCTTTGAAAATAAGTATGCAGAGGAATAGCTGATACATGCCCACATCTCATCCTAATACAGGTTTTAGATGCAGCCTGGAAACTTAAATGATTATTGGCAAAAATGCAGGAGAATACAAAAATACCACTCGCCACTTCAGCTGTGAAATCTGGGCAATTTGGAAGTAATCCTATCGAAGTCTTCTGGCCAAAATCAGCAGTTGGAGTATGCTCTATGACCATTTTGATACCTGATTTGGAGAGAAAATAGAAGATACTTATCAAAGAAAAGGTCAAGCGAAGTGTTTTATATGGCGTTCCCTCTGTAGAGACACTCCTAGTACTCTGTTTAACTTGTTTATTCTTGTGATTTTAAAAAAAGCTGCATCCAAAATGCTCCTTGTTTGGAGCTTTGTGTATCCATGCCATATGTTAAAAACATGATGAAGAGTAGTTGTAGAATCTATGCAGCAACACTTGTCCTTTATATCCCTCCCCACCCACACTGAAATAACAGACTTGGAGTCTGTTATCCTCTGCACCATTTTTTCTTCCTGCAAATGTAATTTTCCAGTTATATCGGGTCAATGTTCTTCAAATTGACCA
>VWZK01020023.1:15540-95784 GCA_013396935.1 Baryphthengus martii
GGGATTTTATATATATATATATATATTTATTTATTTTTTCTCTTTCTGACTCACATTTTGAGGGTCTATTTTTAGGTTCTTTAAAACACTGGACTGATTTCTGGAATATCTAAGTTAAAACTTGAAACCTTAAAAGCAACTAAAGGTGAATACAAAAAACTGCTATGAGTTTTTTGAAGTACTGCTGCAAGCACCAGATCTGTAACACGTTTGGTGCCATTTTTCATATTTTCAGTGTGTCATCTAGAAGTTGGAGGAAATTTTAAAAGGATTTTGGAAGCCAGCTTCAGTGTTTTTGAACTCATTTGAAATGTGTGGTCTTCAAGGAGAAATTATGCTCAATTTGACTTGTAGATGCTAGGATTTTGGCTTATTTCCATAGCTACTGCATACTCTGAAATGGGCAGAGTAAGAGGGCAAAAGATCTCATCCTGTCTGACCTAATCTTGTTTAGTTTTTTTCACTCTTAGCATCCTGTGACAGTCATTTTTAGCAGTGGGATCATAAATGCTTAATTTGTCTTCTTTCACACTGAGAGGAAAGGAAGCATCTAGAATGTATTCTGAAGTACAGTGCACGTGCAAGCATGGAGAACACAGAGCCTGCTACAAGAAATGTTACGGAAGGTGGTACCAATTCACATGGATAAATGTGAATCTCATCGTTTTCATTGCATAAGCATTTTGCAAGTGAAGTATCACAGCATAGTAGATGGAAAACCATTATGCTTTTGTCATCAGTGGTTTGGTCTCGTGCGTAAGGTGCTTCTCTCTCTGGGGTTTGACAGGTATGTGTAAGAAAATGTCAAAAAAGATAGGATTTAAAATGAACAGTAAATTTCGCTTAAGAGTTCTACTCCTTTGTAACAGCTTCATATACCTTGTTTTGGTCATTTGGGGTGTTTTTTTAAGTCAAACTATGCACAATGACCCGGATCACATAGTCAAAGGTAGTGGAATATTGGATCTTAAGAGAAAACATTATCTAGGAAAATAACCTCAAAAAGCTTTGGAAGATCCAGCATGCTCAGTCTTTTCCCACAGCAAGGATCCACGATATAAGAACAAATAACTACAAAATCCAGTTTCTTTTCTGGCTGTGGAACATGAGTAGCATAAGAACATAGAGAGATTCTAGTTTGTAACTCACTCATGGAGGAGGCAGTGCTGAACTTTCTTGGAGTGACTCCATTCAAGAACAGCTTGAGGGACTCGTACCAACAGTGATCCAGACATAAGTTACATTTATCTTTGAGACTCGGGAAATACTCCATCTCTGTGAAGTAGATTTGCTCCTTGTATAACCTGAAAAAAGATAAAGAGGCTTCTCATTTATTTTAGTGCTTGTTTAGTCTCAGAGTCGTTGTGTTAGAGAAGCCTCAAGGTGGTCCAAAAATGAACAGCTGTGGTTGATTCTACTGCAATGTGAATAATTCTCAAGCTTTCCTCTCAGGGAATTCTCTGCCTCAGGAAGGGCAACTGCAGACAGTGCTGCCTGGGTGCTAGGAACAGGAAGATTGGAAGAGTTTTACGGTTCAAGAAAAAAACCAACTCTGAGGAAACTGAAGTCCTCCGACTAGGTGAGGGCTGCACTGTAGCGCATTCTGCACACGTTGGGATGGGCAGCCATGGCACTGGAAAATTATTTAGGAGTTTTTTTCTGTCTGTTGAACAGACCAACATTTTTAGAATTCAAAGGTTTTAAAAGTTTTAAGAAGACACCATTTCTGTTTTGACCATGTGAACATCTTGGGTTTGTTTTTTTTTTTTTTTGGATGCAGCTAGGGTTTCTTTTCCCCGCCCTTTAGGCAAAGATATTATAAAGAAATAGGTTAGGGAAATGAAACAAGCTGTCAAATCTGTAAAAGTCGCACTTCCTCAAGGAATTTCAGTAATGCATAATAACTGGTCTAAATGGGGATTGGAACAATTTAGATATTTTTGTTTGTTTTCTATTTTAAATAAGAAGGAGAACTGTAATGATTCTTGAGAGAACAAGGATGATTTTTTTAAAAAAAAACCCAACAGTTTTTCTACCAAAATATGCTAATTTTTTTTCTGCTGTGTTGGCATTAACCTAGTGAAAACATCTGAGCAAACACAGCAGCGTTTGCACACGTAGAAGTAGAAAGAGTGGAATAGTAGCCACTCCAGTTAACTATACCAAAATGGTGGGGTGCCTTGATGTCTGGCGTGTTTGCCATGTGGCATACATATTAATTATGTATATTGAGACTAATGAAGAAAGCTTTATGCTCCTGCACAGTAACTTATATCTACTACCAATTTTCAGAGTTGACTTAAGCCACTGCACAAATGAATGCTGAGATTTCAGCAGCTGTTGAAAGGATTTTTTGTTTCTTCTAGAGCGGCGGTAGTATCCTCTTTATATGACACAATCCTTAGCATTGGTAATTTGGCTCTGTTCTCGTTATTGAAGTAATTGCTCTATCTCATGCTGTCTCATAATCTGTAGAAAGGTGCAAGCAAATCTAGAGGAGAATCATGTGCAGAGCATTCCCGTAGGATCTCCAGCTTTGTTTCTCTGATGAATTCCAGAGACCCCAGATTTGTAGATCTTCAGGAAAAATGTGGAAGGGTTTTTTTGAAGGTTAGAATAATAGTTTGTTTATTTAATAATTAGACATAAACTGGTGTAATCTTGGTGCGTTTTTTTTTTCTTTTGGGATATAGTTAACATGCATAAGGCACAACTCCCCTTTTGTGTTTATGAGGAATGTTTTAGTTGATTCTTTGATTTGTTTGAATAAATGTGTCTTGAAAGTGTGGGTAGTGATGATGTTAATGTAGGTAAGCCCTTATGTGGCCTTAGATATAGATGTAGATAATATACACACACGTATATGCAAGTGTCTATGCAGAAAGCATGACAAATAACTTGAGAAATAGTGAGGCAATGCATCTTGGATAAAGGAGATACAAAAAGGAAATGATATAATTCTCTGTGTGAATAACATAACGTGCCATTCCATTTCACAAATAATAAGCAGAATATGATGTAGCACATAGCAAGGAATTAAAATTTGAGTATACTTTTAAATGATGATGTTTAAATGGTGGTAAGAATCTCCTACACTAGGAATTACTTACATTCAGTAACCCTACTAATTCGAATATATATTTATGTACTAAATAGACAGGAATTCTGTAAAGTGTGGAGAAGCAGAGGGAAATTCTCCTCTTCAGTGGACAAGCAAAAGTTATAAATGCCTTAGGGCATAAAGGAGAAAATTGTTTGCATGGATCATGATAATTTCACAGAGTGTGTAGCACATGTAGATAACTGCAGTGGATGCTAAAAGTATGAGAATTGCTTTGGCTTTGGATGAGCCAGTGGAGCAATTCCTTCAGAAGTGGAAAGGAGTAATTAAAAACCCTTAAAAGGACACATTTTCTTGCATGTGCAACATGGATAAAGATACACCCAACTGCCCACCCCCACTTTTCCTGAATATACATAGTGGAATGCTGTCAAAACTGCTCCAAATCTATCAGGCTTGGGTTTCTTTGCACCAGTGCAGCCATTAAAGGGGAGGGAAAAGCTGTCCTTAAGCTAAACGAGAGCTTTAGTGTTAAGAAGCAATGGTTACTGACCAGCTAGGAGTACATGTCCGTTGGAAACCCCACAAATGTTTTAACCATCAAGGAAGTGAAACTATGGGACAGTATTTTAATAGGGAGATAAAAGAATGCACAGCAGTGTGATGTGTTTACCAAAATGAAGTATTTGCTTACCATAGCAGGAAATGACTTCAAAAAGTGGCATCATCACCTACTCCACATTTCTACCGAGTAAAGACCCTTTTCATAACCTCCCTAAGTTATGTTTTCAGCAGGTTCTGGAGGGTCTCTTTCTCTCCAGATCTGTCTTTTCTCTCCAGGAGAAGCGAAATAATTCTGCAGAGGCTGCTTAGTAAGTAAATATTTAAGAAACAGTACTATTGTAAGGTTGTCTGCACTGTCAAGCTGCAGCAAATGGGGCTTGGCAGTACCCAGCTAAATCCTAAGTTACTGGGAAGATGCAACAAGAATGCTATTAGAATTGTCCTGCTGTGAAAGAGGATGGTGATATACGCGTGAGAAACTTTGCTGGGTACATGGAAAATTCTCCTGAAATGTCGTTTCTCCGTTGTGTTAAATGGGCAATCCCTGTGGATGGAAGAAAGAAAAACAAATGAGAGAAGTGAAGTATGACTGTCTCTGCTGGGTGGAGGCAAGGTCGTTCTTTCAAGCAAGCAGGAGAGCTGCTGTGGGCTGCTGGCTTGGGCAGCGCACGTCTTGCAGATGGAGGGACACGGAGGGTACAATTCCTTGTGGCCTCACTCGAGTGTTGGTTCTTCGGTGTGAAGGGTTTTTCTGGTGGGGAGAGGAGTTGAACATCGACCTAGTTTATGATTTATTTCAAGTAAAAACATCCAAGCCCCTGGATTGTTTAGGCACTGAATCTTTGATGTGCTTTACAAATGCCAAAGAACTGAGTAAACCAGGAGACCACAAATGTAAGGATAAACTTGGGCTATTTCTGTGGCTTAGCTTTAACCAACTTGTCTTGATCTGTTTCGTATTATTTTAATATGCAAAACCAAAGGCAGACGTCTTGTTTTTTTTCCAAATACTGCTGCTAAAAGTGGAAATTCTTTGTGTTTAAAGGAGCGTACTAAATCAGGAAACTGAGATTGTGTTAATTCTTTCAGATTTTTTTTTTTACATGTGATGCTAAACACTATGTATTAGAAAAAATCCTGGTTCAGCAGTAAAGTTGTAATTTGAAATACATTCCAGATTATTACCTCAAACAAAGAAGCATACAGTGCATGTATGCAAATACATTTACAAATGTGGCTTTAAGGCAAAATTTAAACATACTAATTAAAAATTAATGATGTCATTTTTAGTTCTTTTCTCTCTCTCATTAGCCTTGGTCACTTTGGCCTGTATGAAATGACTATAAAATACTAATATTTTGTTAGATAGCATCCCCTATTCATGTACAGATGCATAAATGCCTGCAGAAAAATTCCTGCCCATTTACTCCAAAGTCAGCTGGATGAAGTCTGTTAGGTAGCTTGACTAATGATATATACAGCTACTTTATTCTTCTATCCCCACTAATGCAGAATGCTTTGCATTTGATTAGCTTTAGTTCAAAGCAGCCATGAGAAAAACTACTCTTAGGTAGATGTTTTGTTCTCTCTGATTTTGTTTTTCTTCTCCACGTAAGGAGAGATCATTGCTGCTTGGATGTTGCATCTAGTATCTTACAATGGCTATAGGTATTGAACATCGGGTTTGAACACACTGTAATAATCCTGCAAAACTGGTGTGGTGCTTCTATTATTATTATTTTTTTAAAAACAAACAGACAAATGGAAGAACTGGGATAGTAGGCTGAATTATGACCCACAGAGTTAGATACTGCTGTAAGAAGTGGGAGGGAATAACAGAACCAGCTAGTTGACTAACCACTTCCCTTCATTGTTGCTTTTAATATCAGAACAGCTTTGCTAGCTTTCTAAACCACCATGAGTTACATAAACGAGACCATGTATGCTCTGACTGGTAAGTTCCTTCCATTTAAGATCAAAATTGAAAGTTGAATGGGATCGACAGTGATTAATATTTGAATACGATGTATTGCTTTGTGTTATTTTTTCATAAACGTAAAAAAAAAATAATTACCTAGACACATTCCTGCCTTGGCAACAGACTTCTTGTGAGGTCAGAAGGGTGTATTCCCTTGAGAAATCACAGGCTAACTGCCAAAATAATAATAGCAATTGAAAAACCAATGCAAGCCTATAGTGTCTGAAAGGTGGTTTAATTATTGGTTTCGAATGAGTTGAGAAGTGAACTTCATTTCTCTCGCAAGTCGTGCTGTCCTTCACAAGCCGAAGTCATCTATGTAGGTTACTATTGGAAGGTTCTTGTTTCACAGCTTCTGTTGCAGGTCCCGTTAGTAATAATAGTTATAAAAATCCTATATAGTAGCCTAAATAAACAAGCAAATACTTTTCAGTAGTTTCACTTGTAAATACACTGGATAATCTGAAATGAAATACTCTTATAGTGGAGTTGTGTAGTTGAGGCTAAAATAAGCTGGTTTTATGCCTGCTGTGTTCAAAAAAACTGTCAATCACCCATAAAGGCTGTATGAAATTCAAGCCTGGTGTGTCAGCAGCAATACGATTGAAGACTCTAGCCTGTTTTTACTGGTTTGAATGGGAGTTAAGTTGGATTCTTAGCATGCAGCCAAAAGTTGTAATGGGGTTTCAACTGTTACAGCTATTTCTTCTTGTCGATAATATGTCTGTGATGTGACTAAATATACCCAAAAACTAAGGGAGGGCACATCAGTTCATAATCTGTTTTATAGTATTGTTCATCTAGTGGGATGTGCTAACTTCTGTTGTCAGTATACCTCTTAATAGCTTTACTTGAAATGTATTAGCAGCTTTTTAACAATACTTTCCCTAACAAAATAAACCCCAAATGAACCAAACAATGAAAAGCCCCCAGTAATGGCTGTTTTTCCTAGAGAAGGCATTATTAAAAAGTCCACAATACATTTTAGACTCTGCATTCAAGACATGATGTCAACACTTTAATTCATTTTATTTCATTGCAAGCTGTCCACATCGATATTATAGTTTCTAAAACATGTATTGGCAAAGTGATTTCTATGTTTTCTGCTCATATTTGAACATTTCATTTTGAAAGACAAAACCATTAAGCCAAATAGTTCAGGAATTTTGAAATTATAGTTTTATTTGTGTTCTCAAACTGAAAAAACAATAGAAGTAATTGCATTTGAGTCTTGCACAAGACAACATGGTGTACTGTGGAAGGTTGAGCTAGTAGACATCTTTTACTGGCCTGCCAGTCTTGCTCTAAAATACGGTTGTACTGCAATGAAAGGGTTTTCGTGTAACTTATCTTCAATACCAATGTTTTTGGAGAGCCATCAAGGAGAACATCCAGTAACTCCTGTAAACAAAAAACTCCTAAAATTTAACAGTAGTGAAGAAGTTACAAAGTAGTAATAGCTGGGGAATGTGTTACCTTTTGAGGCCATCTGTGTCCCTCATCTGAGCAACATGAAACTAAGGGGCAAGTAACTTGTTCTTACCAAAGTCACAAAGTAAGCTTGTTTTGCAGACATCTTAATCCTTAATATTGCCCTCTCTTCTTTACAACCAAGTTTATTGTTATTGGTCTATTACCTCGTTCTTCATCTATAGGAGATGGAATTCGTCAGATTTTTCCCTTTTTCACATCGTTAACAAATTTCACCACTTCAGTCTTCACTGCCTTGCAGTGTCTGATACTGGATCCTCAGCAGATTGATACTGTTCATGGAAGTTTTAGTGGGCCTGTGACAAGGTACATGAGTGAGGGATTTGGTCAATGCTGCTTTCATTTGCAACCAAACTGGAATTATGTAAATATGTGATCATCCTAGCTTTCATTAAAGCAAACAAACTCATGAAGCAAAACCAGCCTGATCCTTTCCTCCTTCTGCTGGGACCATCAAGCAACAGAACTACAGCAGCCTGGTCCTCAGAGGTGGCAGGGAGAAGCTCCCAGGTCTTTTCCCTGATCCTTAGTAAAGGCAACCCCGCAGTGGGAGCTCTAGTTAAATTCTCTTTGCTCTGCCAGCTGCCATTTTTGGGAATCTAATGTGTTTTACACCCTGTCAGACCTGGCAGAAATCATACTGTGAATTCAAAAGTTATTGTGATGAGGGCCTGACGGATAAGTTTCATTTCCTTAGGAAACCAGGCTAAAAATAATTTTGTAGCTCTTCTGTGTGCAGAGGAAAACTTCTTAAATGTTAGTACCAAATTTGTTGCAAAAAGGGTGGCAAAAAGCAGTTGAAAAATAAGACATTTCAGCCAAATAGTGTGGGGGACCTGTTGTTGAAATTTTAAGGTACTGGGTTGTCAATTCTTTTTCCTCTTGTCCTGAGAACTCAGATATGCTTAGTGCTGTTCCTCAGGCCATCTTTTTTTTTTTATTTTTTTAATCTTAGAAATAGCTGTTGTAGCTTAAAAGTCTTAAAATGTAATTATCTGTGCTACTGGAGCCTAACCTTTGGGACCTGAAAGCTGTCCAGCATTTCAGTCCAGTATTTCCAATCTAGTATTTCATCTCAAAGCAATTGTTTTCTTACCTGTTCCAAAATTTGTGGTATTAATAGTCATAACAAGTGTGGACTTGTTATTCATATTAATTTCATCACTGAAATTAATGAACTCCATTGGATTCTGAATATTGAGAGAGGGGATATGTGGAATTCTTCAAGCTAAGAAACCTACTTTCATGAGATGTGTCTCCACGTACAGCTTGCTCCTAGACAATTTTCCTCCTCTAGTTCATTTTTTTCTTTTGCAGTTAGTTGTAAGTGCAAGAGTACGCAAACAAATGTGAAATAATTCAGGTTGACTTTTTCTGTGCCGTTTCTGTGCTGTGCAGTGTTAATGTTACGAAAAAGGTTGCTGCACACCCCCCACCTCCTCTCAAATACATTTTTCCCATTTAAAACAGTACATATCCATAGCATATGCAAAATAGATGATGTTGCAAAAGAGCGGGTCAGGTCTTAAAAGCAAACTTCTGACTAGCATTACAAAGCATTCAAAGTAGTCTTCAGTTACTGGGGTTTTTGTAATACATTGAATGTAACACAAGTCAGCATACTGTATCTGACCACTACTCTTGAGGGAGAGGGTACATAGGATATTTTAAATAATGTTTCTACAATCTAATCATGTAGTGCTTCTGTAGGTGGGAGGAGGTCAGAAGGAATGGTGAGAGAGAATCTTTAGTACTGCTCTTATCTGTGGAGTTGATTTTGGAGACACATAGAAGAAACGAAGCTCTCTAGGATTTCGCAGTTTATAGTTCTAGTTTATGAGCTCCATGGGAATGTCTCTGATAATTGCACATTCCTTTACTGCGTCTGTCTGTAATCTCCCTCGCCATCATTGGTATTTGGAAGGTCCAGCCTGTGTTTGTTACCTTCTGTAGTTACTGTGGAGAGCAAATGACATGTGGGCCATGATTAGAATTTTGTATCATTTCCATGGTGCACTCCAACCTTTGGTACCTGAAGGCTTAAAGGAAAATATGACTTCAGTTGTGTTTAGAATAAAGGTGGAGTTTGACGTAGGTTTTGTAAAGCTTCTCTGAACCTTCAGAATTCCTTCTGTAGCTCAAATAGTTGTCAGCATGTTGTTCTGGCAGTGTAAGTTTCAAGAGTTAATGGCAATTTTTGAATAATACAGTCCAGTGAGTAGTATGATTGGTTTTGTTTATCCGGTTTTCTACCCAGTGTTGGCGGAAGATGTAGTGGAAGAGAATTAGTTTGAATAGTGTACAGAAATTCTGTAGGAACAGAGTTATAATTGTCAATTAACAACTTGAGAATATTTTAACAGAGCCTGGAAAACATTTGTCGTATTTGAATTTCTGTCTAGAATGGCATCATAAATATTGGTAAATCATTTTATTCTCAATCATATTTTTTTCATCAAAAATTCTTGCATGAGGCATGGTCGTTGCACATCTGTATTTGAATGTAGAGGAAGCGGGAGTGTACAACTCATTGAGAAAACTTAAAAAGCCCCATATTTACAGCTGGATTTGATGTACTATTGCAGTACAATAGCAGATGCTGACAGTTGTTATCACTATGGCCCCTCCTTAGTGCTCTTACATTTTTTAAATTATGCTCAGCTTGCTAATTTGATACTCTTAACCAAGGCTGTTACTAGAGCTCTCTTAATTCGTTATTTATAAACACTCTTGGCTTTGTAAATGAAAACAATGCTGCTGATGATTCTGTAATTTATAATCCTTCTAATTGTAGATTTTGATTAAGTTCTTATTCGTCAAATCACTGCTGTGCAAAAGATTGTTATTGCTGCTGTTATGTTTAAGAAATGGTCATATGACTCAGGGGATTTCTTTTTCCTTCTTCCATATGGGATGTATTTGGAAATTGTGTGTGCTTTGTACAAATAAGACACAAAATTTGCAGGACTTAATACATTGTTTTCATACAGCAGACAGCAATCACTGAACAAGTGATTTGAAAGTAAATAGTGCGATTTGTTGAATAACCATGAACGGCATTATTCTTTTCCTGTTTGGTATTATGATTTCAATTCCTTCCGTATCTGTCTTCATAGGGAGAGGAGTGAAGAAAAAAAGGTCCATATGCAAACTATTTCAGGCAGATGAACACAGTATTTAAGAATAAACAAAACTCTGAATTTTAAGGTGTAAGGTCATAAGTATGTTATGAAGAGTGCAACCATTTTTTACTCTCTTACAGATTTCTGTTTGCAGATATTCTAGCAAGATTGCTAGCTTAGTCTAACATGATGATTTGAGAGGATGAACTTTTATATCAAAACGTATAGCAAAGTGGGAGTACGGTTTTGAAGTTACGCCAAGAGAATCTTTGACTGACAGATGAAGATTTTTCTTATGAATTTTTTCCCTGTTGTAGTGTTTTCCCAGACTGTGAAGGTTTTAGACTGTGAACCAGATTTGTCTTTTTGTGTATTCACTCACTCTGAATTGCTGCATTTAGAAATGTTACATACAACTGAATATTATTTAATAATAAATTGGCAGAAATTCTAAAGAATATAATCTTTTCTCAGCCATGTATTTGTCTGAAAAGGCCATGCAGTAGTTCCTTAATGAATATTTATGGTTTATAATCAAAACGTTCTCTCTCTAACGTGTATGTCTACTAAGAATACTTCATGCAGTGATTGAATTAGGAGAGATACTTTATTTTCTGTGAAGGCACGACAAAACTTGGAGTGTGCTTGCTGAAGACTGTTCTTCCTGAAGTTAGTTGCTTGCTAATTAGCTGAGGTTATTTTTCATGCTTGAACACATACTTGTAGACCAGAACAAATGTATAGAAGCCTACATACTGTTTTCTGAAAATGTGTTTGGTGGCTTGAATTGACTCACAATAAGTTAACTTGAGGGGGGAAATATGGAATCATTTCAGAATTTAACTTGGGCTAAAAAATGATAATTTATGTTGTTACTCTTAAATACATAGCAAACAGTCTACAGGTTATGTATGTGAAGAAAATAAACAAACCAAACCTTCACTCGGACAGTAATGTTGGGTGGGTTGTGTATGTAGGCAGGATCCTCTGATTTTTGAAGAACCCTCTTCCTTCGGGTGCTCTTGACTGTGATGATCTGTTTCTTCTGCAATAGCAGCCTAGACTCGGTCTTTGCTTTTATGTGATTATATGAGGATATTGGTTATCTACTATCTCATTTGCAAGGAATTACATTAACAGGGATGGAGGCTATCAGTGTGCAAGTACAGTATTTTATTACATTTTCTGTAAGAAGCAATAGCTTATTTGACAAGCTATTTTCTTGTCCAGAATTTTTCTTTCTTCCCATATAAACCAAAAAAACCCCTTCAAAATTATAGACCCCTCTGAACCCATGAACAATTAAATAATACCTTTCCTTTATATGAAGCTCTTGCTGAAGCACAGTTCATAGCAGTTTGGATATAGTGCATTACTAAGCTACTATTTTAGGTGATAAAGCAGCCTTTCTAAATCTCATTTGGTTCAGGAAACTACTTTGGGTCTATTGTCAAAATCAGAGAACAGCACTGTATTCCCCAGCAAGTTACTCACTCCTTTCCATCTCATTTTAATGAAAATAAATCATATTTCACATGTTTTGTCTGTTTTCAGATTTGATTCAGCTGATCAGTTATACTTCAGCAAAATTCATAATCCCGATTCTGCACTTAGAGCTGTAACATCAGTAAATCAGTATGCCCATTTTAGACAGATGTGAGTTTACTGTTTCCCTGCTGCAAATGGTTCTATCTGCATCCAGAGACTACAGAAAGCTGTGCTGGTACTATGCCCAAGCTAATTGGGCCTATTTCTCAGCAGCAAGGGTTCTGTGCTGTCCTAATTGCAGTTAAACAGCTTTCAGTTAGCCCAGGAGGCAGGCAGAGCTTTATTGCGTGTGCCTTCAGAGAGGTTAATGGTATTTCCAGTTATGTCCATGGCAACTTTTCCCTTCCGTACCTATCTGTGAACTTGTGTGCACTTCAATTCTGAACTTTGAAAGAGGACATGAAGACAATAATGGATAATCTTCAGTTAGGCTTCAGAATAATGGCTAGAAAGCATACTCTACTGAAGAAATTTTTAGTTAGTTGACTTGCAAAGGTATGTGCAGTACAGGACAGTACACGTAGGACAGTGTTTCAGTGGTGTTTGCCTGGAACATGAAGCCAGAGTCATCTCCACTGAAGTTTGACAATAAAGCTGTGTCTCCTTCCATTCTGGTAGTACCTTCACTGTCATTCCCCACGATGCCTCATTATCTGTCAAAGCTGTTCAAAGTTATAATATGCCTATTGTAAAGAAAACCAGAAAAAAACCCAACTATCTTACCGTATTAAATTTCTTCTAAACAAAGAACATATTCCTAAAGTCTAAATACACCTGACCATTTGGAACTGGGGATGTCTTGATTTCTGAAAAAAATAGATGTTAAACAAGTCAATCTTTGTGAAGTTAAACAACTATATATGCTAATAAAGTCATTCATCTTATTAAAATTCAGTTGGTTATTAAAAACTGAATTAAAATGACAGTGAAAGAACAGCCTCAGGTGTGTGACTGTGCATTTTAAAGTGCTACATTTAATGTTTATGCAGAAGGTTTTTATATTTTAGACAGTGATTAGCACCTTGGCTGTACTGCTTTCAGGAGATTTTTATTTTTTTTTAACAGTGCATAAGATTTCAAGATTTGTTTCAACATCTGACCTACTTAGACAAAAAGTTCTGATTAATGCCTTCTAATATACTCTCTCAGTTTTGGAAGTGCCTTTGGGTAATGTATTGTAGAGAAAAGTAATCTCATCTAGGAGTGTAAATGGACCTTATCACATTTTAAGATACAGATTCTTTTTTTTTTTTTTCCTTCTATTCCCTATGCCTAATTTAGTCCTCAGATACAGCCCTGTTTAATGAATCCACAATTCAACTGTTGTGCTTTACCGATAGCTTGATTCTGTTTGCATACAAATCTTTTTCTTCCTTGGTTGATTAAAAAGTATCCCTCTCTTTGAAGTCAGGTGGTACAGACAGAGTCTAACAAGTTCTCCATTACAAAATGAAGTGTTTGGTTATTTCTCTTTTCTGAGTTCTGTAAAACACTTCATAGTTAGGAGAGCCTAAACAACTGTGTCCCCAAAAGGCAAGGGTAACGGATTCCTATGGGTGATATTCCTAGTGAGGAAAAACCCATGGTCAAGCAGAAGACAAATGAGCAGTAGCCTTCCATCTGACTGCAGCTGGGACAAGGTAGTTTGGAAAGGACTCCACAATTCCCGTTTCTTTCTTTGCCTGCCTTTCCCACAAAGTGGATGGAGCATTTGTTAATGTGATAATACGTATTCATCTGGGAGTTGTTGTTCCTGAATAGTTCTCATTCTAAATATTCAATAGCTGCAGGAAAGACAGTGCTTCCCTGAAAATAAATTTCAGCAGCAAAAGTTTGTAGTTATTCCATTTCTTGCCTTGAGTTTCAGGGCTGAAAAGTAAGTAGTCATTGAAAAAAAAAAAAATCCACACTGCTAAAGCTGGGACTTCCAGACTGGCATTGGTGGATGACACCTGTGTCTTTCCACCAGAATTTACCTGAGATGAGGATGGATAAATCCCAATTGGTGGATAGATCACGTAAAGAGTTATAAATATTTCTGAAATAAATTCTTGATGGTGCCTTTTGTAATTAAAAGTAACCTTCACAGCTTTGTGGCTTTGGAGGCTTAGGAAGCTACAAAAGTACAAACTGATTGTTAATGGTTTGGGATTCTGCCCAACTCCTTTCTGAACTGAGGTGCTAGACTCACTTACAGCGATGTGGTGTAAGTGTAGTAAATGATGAACGTGTTTAATACGAAAGCTAGGCTGAAGGGGTGGCAAAATTGATTAAGGCAAAGTTAATAAATTAAAATAAAATGTTGTCGTCATAGAACAATACTATCACTCCATTCTGTAGTCTATTTCTAGTAATGATTCCCAGTTTTCCCTGAATCACGAGTAACGGTTCTGAATGAATAAAGCATTGTGGGCAGCCCTGTGCTTTGTTGTCCGTGTTTTGCTGGTGTGTGACTTTGTCATTTCCACTGGGCACCAACAGGTCTTGTGTTTGTGTCCTGCTGACCGAGCTCTTTATTTTCTTTGCAGCTTAAATATATTTTCTTATGTATTCAGTGCTGTGCCTACAAACTTTTTCCATAAATATTTTAGTAGTAGAAAAGTTGTCATCGTCCACAGGCTGGGGGATAATGGGATTGAGAGCAGCCCTGCAGAGAAAGACTTGGGAGTACTGGTGGATGAGAAGCTGGACATAAGCTAGCACCATGCACTTGCAGCCCAGAAGGCCAACTGTGTCCTGCGCGGCATCAAAAACAGCGTGGCCAGCAGGTCGAGGGAGGTGATTCTGCTGCCCTACACTGCTCTGGTGAGACCCCATCTGGAATAGTGTGTCCAGCTCTGGAGGGCTCAGCAGAAGGCTAGAGAGGCTGGAATGCCTCTCCTGTGAGGAAAGGCTGAGAGAGTTGGTGTTATTCAACCTGGAGAAGGGAAGGCTCCAGGGAGACCTCATTGCAGCCTTTCAGTACTTCAGGAGGCCGACAGGAAAGATAGGGCCAGTCTTTTTAGCAGGGCCTGCTGCAACAGGACAAGGGGTAATGGTTTTAAACTAAAAGAGGGTAGATGCCATCTTTCAGGTTTTTAAAAGATGATTGATAGCAATTATACATAGATATATTTTGCATTTTTTTCCTCGGAGTTACTTGTACTGTTGTGAACAGAGTCAAATGGCAAATGTTGGGGACGCGCATTACCAGTCCTTCTGAGAGCTGTCTTAATCACACTGAATGACTAGAAGCGTGCAGAGAAGGGATTTTATGTTTTGTTTGCCCTCTTTCTCTTTCATTCCTCTTCATGTATTAATGTAGATAAGGCAAGCAGTGCTGGATTACAGTTAATATGTGACATCTGTGTTTGACTAATACTTGTCTGCACTCTCTTTTATCTGCTCTGAAATCTCTTAGCTGTGTTATGAATTCAGTCATTCACACCAGAGACCCATTGCCTGCTTGGTAACGACAAAGAATGGAACACTCCTTCCTCAATAGGGCCATTCTGTCATTTTGCTTTGTTTTAATCATTTTTATCATACTTAAAAATACCACTTCGGGCATAACTACTTATGCTTTCTTCCCTAATCTGATTGCTTTTAATGGGAATAGATATTCTAAGTGCCTTTAATTTGTTTATAAACTTGACAGTGAGCAACTAAACATCTTACCTGATTTGGAGATGTAAATGAGCACAATGCCAGAGCATTTTAAATAGTATTACTTGCTTTGTATTTATATTGCAAAATTATTCTGTATAATGCAACTGTTTTCTGGATTTTCCAAGATGTTTACTGAGGCAAAATAATTTGTCATTCAGTAAAAATGTGCTTTTTCCTTAATTGATTAATCCAGTACAAGCCAACAGCACTGAAATACATGAATTGGTGTCCAGGCCTCAAAGTACATCTGAAGGACTAGCTAATTAAATCTTGCAAAATCATCTTAGACATAAATGTCTACGTGTCAGGCTTTATCAGAGAAAAGTTTTACTTTCATGCTGTAGGTAAGAGATTTTTCTAAATATGGATTCATGCAGTTGTTGCAGTGATTTGTTTAAAAAAAGAAGCACACAAATGCCATATTTATTTAAAGGCCTTTTCAGCATTAAGAGTTGCAATTTGATACGGTGATTCTCATGACTGAAGGGTTGAAATATTGTAAGACCCATCTCAGTGGTGTCAAAACCATTCATTTTTGATTGCTTGAGGTTTGTATACTACAAGATAAAGTTTATGGTGAAAGTAGGTAAAGGAACTGGAATTTACATAAAGTTTTTATTTACATTGGCTGTGTTAAATTTGTGCTTCCCTGGGTGTGTGTGAATAGTCATTTTTATTCCCCCTGGTATTTCCCAATATTGCTAGTCTTGCTACAACTTCAGTCTACAATTTCTTTTGAGTTCAGATTTGTAAAATAAATGTGAAATAGATAGTAAATTATTTCAATGAATATGCTAACATTATCAAAAATAGATTACTAAAATAACACTGTCCTCAATTGTTTTGTAAATTGTTAGTCGGGTATTTATTTGTCAGAAATAGAGACCTGAACTTTGTATGGAGGGCTTTTCAATAACTTAAACATTATTAAAAGTGAAATAAACCAACTAGGAAAGTCTAAATGACCACTGATGGCAACACATGTTGGAATCTGTCTGTGTACTCTACTATCTTTTAAAAAAGCACGTGGAATGTTTACAGAATTATTTGTTACACAACTTTTGTGTCAGCATTGTCAGGAGTAGAGAAAGGAAAAGGCTGGAAAGATGCATTCATAGAAGTAAGGGCATTGTTTGCAGAACTATGTGTATTATATGTACATAGATGTGTAATGATTACAGAGTTCTAATTATTTTCTTCACATAGTCACATCTCTATCAGCTGTTTCAACATAGATGCCAAGGTGGTGGCAAGACAATGATCTGCTAATGTCCCTTCAACACAAAATGGATTTGATTTGGTTTGATTTGATTAAGTGCTTGCCTTTTAAGTCTGTGCTTAAAGTACTTTGTATGCATTTGTTGTCATATTCATTTTTCATAATAGCGTAGTAGTATAAGTGCGTAACAGTGAGAGGAATATTACTGTGGAGGCAGAGGTGCAATTCATTCATTATATATGCAGATTTTGATCATGGTAATTCTTTGGTCTGGCTTACTGATTGCACCTGTAGCATACGCTAGCAGTAACAGTTCCTGTGTCAAGTGGCTGTATTTCTTTTTCCACATTGACGTTTCAGGTGCCTGCAAAGTGTTGATACTGGTAAATAAACAAAAATGGTAAATTATGAAGAGTCTGTGACCAATGATGGCTTTTCAAGTCATGGGCTCACAGTGAAAAATAACAAACACAGTATTGGACTGTCTCGTAATTTAAGTATGTTGCTCAAACGCCCGCAACAATCAAATCTCTTGAACAAAACGACGAGTTGCTCATTTGGGTGGTGGGATCCTTACAACAGTGTCTTCAACTGAATTGCAAGAGACTCCCCAAAACACAGTTCTACTGAATTCTTACAAGCCAGCTGACGTGTGGCCCCTTGTGACCTCTCTAGCATGTGCATGATCCATTGCTGTAGGTGTACAAATCATCTCTAAATAATCTTAACTACAAGGACTGTTGTATGTGACCATTTCTTCATCCAGACGAAGAGTTTGGTATTTGCAAGTATCTAATCTATGTACAATTTGGTTAATTCTGCTGCAGAAACTGCCTTTGTCTCTCTGGAATAACCACAGACTCCATTCAAAATGTTAATCAGCGCATTGAAGCAGATGAGTTTGTCAGGGCACAGCAGGATCTGCCTGGGGGAATCATTAGAACCATCCAAAACTCCCACATGGCAAGCTCCTTTAGCAATTAGTCAAATACTTAAGTATTTGCATCTAGAGTTGCAAATAAGTCCTTTCATCTCACCTCTGAAGAGAGCTACCTGGGGAGTTCCTGGGGCACCCAGGGAATTAATGACTGGTATGCCCTGGGTGTGGGCACAGGTACAGCCCTGAGACCAAGCTACATGACAAGTAAAATAGGTACAGTCCTGGAGAGAAGAGGGGTTTAGACAAACTGGTTGATTTTTTTAAGGTTCTCCTCCTCTAGCTTCAGCAACAATCTATCCTGGTATCTAGGCAGTTAAGTAAAAGTGCTGAAAGGCCTATATGGATGAACAAGGAGCTCCTAACAGAAATCAGGCATCAAAAGGAAGCATACATGAGGTCGAGTCAGGGACAGAGGACTTCGAAGAAATAGGGAGATACTGGGTTAGCAACGCCAGAGTCACTTGGGTTGAATCTGGCAAGGGATGTTAAGAACAAGAGCAAGGAGAAGGGCTTCTGCAGATCCATCAACCACAAAGGGAAGACTTGGGGAAATGTGAATAGTGCAGGGAATCTGATGAGAGGGAACATGGAAGAGGCTGAAGCCGTCAGTACCTTCTTCACTTTTGTCTTTATTGGGAAGACTGACCTTCAGGAATCCTAGGCCCATGGGACCAGTGGGAAGGTCTGGAACACTGAGACTGACTGTCAGTAGAGAAGGACTGGGGAAGTTGAACAAAGTGGACAAATACGAGTGCATGGGAGCTGAAGGAGTACACACATGAGTAGTAAGGGTGCTGACAAATGTCACTGTGAAGGCCACTCTCCATTATCCTTGAAAGGCTGTGGTATTTGGGAAAGGTTCATGAGGACTGGGATATGGCAGACATCATTCCTGTCTTCACAAAGGGCAAGGAGGAAAATGTAGAGAACTACAGGGTGGTCATCTTCATCTTAATCCCTGTGAGGGTGATAGAGCAAATAGTCCTGGAAATCACTTCTAAACATGAGGAAAAGAAGGTGATTGGGATTAGTCAGCATGGATTTATGAAGGAGAGTCATGTTTGACCACCCTTCTTGACCAGCTTTCTGCAATGAAATGACTAGCAAAATGGATAGGCATAGAACAGTGGATGTTGTCTCGCTCTGCTTTGGTAAGACTTTCTGCACTGTCTCCTACAACATTCTCATGGATGTACTGATCAAGTATGGAAAGCTAAGTGAACAGGCAGGTGGACTTGAAAACAGGTTGAGCTGCTAGGCTCAAAGAATTGTAATCTGCAGCCCAAGGTCCATCTGAGGACCAGTAGCTGGCAGAGTGCCGTAGGAGTTGATAGTTGGTGCCAGTACTAGTTGGAAGATTGAATAAGGACCTTAACAGGTTGGAGAAATAGACCAACAGGAATCTCATGCAGGACTTTGCATTTCTCTCTGTTGAAATTCAACCTGAAGAGAAACAACCACATGCAGCAATAATTGTTGCAGGCCAACTGGCTGGAAGGAGGCTTTGCAGAAAAGGACCTGGGGGTTCTAGTGGGCAAGCTGAACAGGAGCCATCAATGTGCCCTTGAAGCAAGGAAGGCCAACAGCGTCTTAGGCTGCATTAGGCATTAGTTCTCTGTTCAGATACATGGCTCTGTTTTGAGAAGAGTGCAATATATGGTATTTTGAAAAACATTTATCTATATAAGCAGAGCTTTTTGAAAATATAGCTGAGACACAAGTATGCTGGCCTGTATGTTGTTTTAGTCCCCTTAGCTGCTTTAAAAAAAATTATTTTATTTAAATAAAATACTTAGCTATAAGCGGCTTTTGCAAAAGCTTAAAAATCTGACCGCTTTCAGGGAAATGAAGCTTTTTGATTTAGTCAGTTATATTTCCTGTTCCTCTTTCTCCCTCAATATGATTCTCAAAAAGCAGTATGTAGGAATAAATAGGTTTAACAGAAAAACACTATTTGTTGGAAGTTGCAAAACCAGATTAGCTTTATTAAGCGTGTCTTTCAAAATCTACTGTACTAGACATGCTACAGTGCAGTAGCAAACCCCATGTCATTTCTTGTACTATCTGTTATAGCGATGTATTGGGGTAAGGCTCATCTAAAATATCACTTTTGTAGCTTGAAGTTCAAATCCTGCTTCCAGGGACTTTATAGTGTATATTACAGATTCTGTACTTCTAGAGTTGGTGGAAATGGAAACCCTTTCATGTACTGCTTTCACTCGGGGGTCCTCAGAGTACCTGTTTCGTGCGAATACCCGAAGCCTTGCTTTGGCTACCTTAACATCCTTTCCCCACCCATCCCAAATTAAAGAATAAAATAAAATACAGCACACCCCTGGCAGAGCGATTTTATGGAACAGTGCACGTGGAGTCACACACCATTAGATGTGCTTTTGAAGAAGAGTAGCGCGTAAGTTGTATCATTCCAGGAACTTTTTCTGATAGTGCCATTAAAAAGAGAATTTCTTCTCACTGGTGTTTCTTAAAGCCAAACCTGAGAGTCCAGCCTTTTTTGTTGGCAGATATTTCTTTACCCTTTAGGCGCTTTCACAGGAGGTTGCTAGGGAATCTGAGTATGTAACTATAGGAGGAAAATACAGGGAAAGGTAAAAATCACTACACTTATAAAGAAGAAAAATGATAAATGGGAAATCTTGTATTGTGTGAAACAGCTGGGAGACCTCTGCGTGGAGGTTCAGGGAATGACATTTACCCTGCTCTGCCCCTCTTGACATACAGTCAAAGCTTTTGCAAAGCCCAAACTTAAAGGAATGGATGAAGGTTTCCTTGAAAAATGCAGTTCTTCAAGGACTTTTTCAAGTTCTGGTTTACTTCTGAGGTGAACTCAGATGAGGCATAGAGACAGAAAAGTGTTTCAAGAGGACCTGATACAGGCGTTCTATACAATTCTGAGATACAGGAAACAAACTGAGAGGTTCTTACAGCTTGGAAAGGTTCTTGAGACCCCTTTAAATTGCACAGAATAACTGCCAACCCTGCAGTGTCGTGCAGAAGTGGAAAATCATTCCTGCACAACCCCAGGGTCCACAGAGCGTCCGCCTTAGGCAGGCTGAGCTGGCGCCAAGGTGGGGGCCAGGTCCAGCCAAGAGCTCCTAAGGCAAGATCATGGTGATGAGACATAGCCTGGTTTTAGGGCTTTTCTTTTTCTTTGCTTTGCTTTTTTTTTTTTTTAATAATAGATTGTGTTTCCCAGCTCAGAAAAGACTCGCTACTTTGAGAAGCAATAGTTCAGGATGAGTAAAAAGTTTAGTTGAAAGACTGGCAGGTAAAAGACATTATAGATGAAGTAGACCTGCTGATAGAGCATCCACAGGGAATGGAAACAATAGCAGGCAGATGATTAGGAGCATTAGGTTTGGGAGTTGGACTTGTGGAGGTGCTGCCTAGGCAAGGAGGTTGGCAGAGGGGAGCAGTGAGGTGAACGTGAGGCCAGGGATGAGGGGAGCTTATGCGCCTGACTGGAAGCAAACTGGTCTGCAAAGGACTGGTGACTCCACTCAACATCTCTAGTGGGATTCTCTCGTACTGGAGGGATGTTGAAAAGATAAAATGTGTTTCAAAGTGATTTTCTTGAAAATTTTAGAGAGCTCATTGAAGAAGTGAGTAATTTTGCTTTCAAAGGAGGCTGTAGATAATGTTCCATTAAGTGAGTTTGGAACCTTGATCAGTAAACGGGGGGGGGGGGAAATATCGTAAAAGCTTTTTGTTAAATGGGTAACATTGGTCTCTGATACAAGCATCCTAAGTAGCATACGAACACTTAATTAAAAATGTTGCCATGCTGCATATAAGAACAGCAGCAAATTAAAACATCGAAAGACAATCCTAATCCAAAATTCTGCAATTTCAGAGTGCTTAACTTTATAGATTTAGTATTCTTTAAGACTTTCATGCTTGTAAAATACGGGTATCAAAAACATGAAAATAGAGTCACGAAACAGTGTATTTCTTATTTTTGCTTTTTCCTGGTGGATTGCTGTTGAAAATCTTCATGGTTTAGTGTTTTTACTTGGTTTGTTTTCTGAGGGTTTTTTTGGTTTGTTTTGTCAGATGATAGCGTGATGTGTGGTTTTTGTCGTTGTTTTCTTTTTGTTGTTGTTGTTATCTACATTGTTTTTTCCTTGGGAGGTGTAAATGAAGAGACTAATGATATATACCATTTCCCTGGAGCACCTATTGTAATTTTGATTATCTAAGTTCCATATGGTAAACTGTAGCTTTAGGGAAAAAATGGAAACTTGGTTTTCACTGTCTATGTATTTTACTACTTGCATTAGTCTTTTGCTTTAATGCTTTTATCATGAATAGGAAAATCCTTCAGACTCTTCTGAAAACATTTTGTCTCTTTTGACAGCTTATCCTAAGTAGCTTGAGGAGTTGGGCTTGATTTTAAGGTCATTTTTGCAATTAAATATTTTGACAAATTACTACCAGCTTTATTCTGCTGGCAATATTTTGACAGATGAGAAAAAATGTTTCAATCTCAGAAAAGTATCTTAAGGTAATAAAAAAATTAGAAAGACTTGGAGGTAAACATCTTTTAACATACCCCATTCAGACTTCTGTAATAGTGGAATGAACTGGAACTAGGACTCAGTGTGCTCATTGTGTTGTAGGAATATTTCATTTATTCAGGATCATTAGAAAAGAGAGAATGAAAAAAATATTTTGAAAAAACTTAGATACTGTGTGAACAGCTTCAGGATTTATAAAATCCCCTATACTTGTTGATTTATGTCTTTGTATTTGCTTTTACATTACTTGAGCTAGATAGTGGAATATTACCCTCGAAGCCCTGTTCTCATGAACGTATTAATTATAGATCACACAATTTTAATTGTCTTATAGAGGAATCCTATTATTGTAATATACCACTATTGAAAGTTATGCTGAATTTGTGCCTGAAAGTTCTGTAAAGCTCTCTGAAGAAGATTCTGCAGACTGGTTTGGTTGGTTGGTTTTCAGAATAATGATCATGTAGCTATGTCCATTTTCATCCTTCAGAAGACAATTATCTATGCTAAGTATATGTAAATAGAAGCTTGCTCTTCTATAACCTTCCTTCACGTTTTCCTGTCAGTGCCCAAACTTGTGCCACAAGCCATGTCCATGTGGAATACAATTTCTTGCTGTGAATGTGTGAGAAGATGAGGTGTATCGTCCTCTCTTCTCTGCGTCTACATATAAAAATGAAAAGACTACTGAACAGTAAACAGTGATGATAATTAGTTGCCAGGTTTCTGTTGGCTTATAACAGACATAGAATTGTGCCAGCTGATCGTCTGGTTCAAGAAAATATTTAGAAAGAATTTATTGTGTAAGTGGTCCTTGAAGAAAGTAAGGCCTTGCTGTATCCTAGCCCTGGACAGTGAGTACCACTGCCACTGCAGTGACAGCCTTTTAACCAGGTTACCTTTCCCTAGTTACAGGAAAAACAGGACAACTCAACTAAACAAACAAAAAGCTCTGTCTTCACAGAATCTCAGATTTCTTGAGGCTGGAATAGACCTCTGAGATCAAGTCCAGCCTATGACCTAACATCACATCATCAACTAGACCATGTCACTAAGTGCCACATCCAATCTTTCCTTAAACACCTCCAGGGATGGCGACTCCACCACCTCCCTGGGCAGTCCATTCCAGCGTCTAATGACCCTTTTCATGAGGAAGTGCTTCCTCATATCCAACCTAAACCTCCCCTGGCGCAGCTTCAGGCCATGCCTTCTCATCCTGTCACTAGTTGCCTGGGAGAAGAGCCTGACCCTCACCTGACTACAGCTTCCCTTCAGGTAGTTGTAGAGAGTGATGAGGTCCCCCCTGAGTCTCCTCTTCTCCAGGCTGAACAACCCCAGCTCACTCAGCCTCTTCTCATAAAACTTTCCCTCCAGTCCCTTCCCCAGCCTCGTCGCTCTCCTCTGGACCCGCTCCAGCACCTCAGTATCTTTCTTGAAGTGAGGGGCCCAGAACTGCACACAGTACTCAAGGTGAGGCCTCACCAGTGTGGAGTACAGGGGGATAATTACATCCCTACTCCTGCTGACCACACTGTTCCTGATCCAAGCCAGGATGCCATTGGCCTTCTGTGCGACTTGGGCACACTTGAGAGTTCTTTTCCCAGGTGCAGACTATGCCTGAGGATAATGGTGGTCCCACCATTAACTGTGAATGAAACCAGAAATACTTGCCTTAAAACTTGAGGTTTGTATTTATATTCTTCCAAGCCTGAAATATATTTGATACAAGTGGTTTTAGAGAAAGTAGTGGAGAATGGGCAGACAGGAGGCTGGAGCTGGTCTTTAAGAACAAAATGACTTCTGCAAACACCAAAGAAAATTATTTGATTTAGTGGACTCAAGTCATCTAAGTAAGAAAGCTTTTGGTACAGTGGATTAGAGGCCAAAACTCGTAGCCAGTGCTGCTGTCGAATGTGTCGAAAAAATCTGATCTTAAGTTGTTAAGAATCCAAAAGAATGTTCTTGGAGACTCCTTGGGTGAGCAAAGCTTCTAATTTATTTTTTTTTGTTACAGAACCTTAGAAATGTGTACAATATAACCTCTGTTGAAAGGTTAGGAAAAAATACGTGGTGGGGTGCATAAAGTTGCTTTAGCATTGCTTGAAGCAAAGCCCACTGTGGCATTTTGCTCATGGCTGTGAGCATTAGATGTGTTTTCTAAGATGGTAGCTGTATTAAAACACAGAGTGGAAGCAAAGTGAAAACAAAGTGAAAACAAGTGAAAACAAGTGAAAACAGGCAAGAACCCCATTGTCTGTGGAACTGCCACTGTCAATAGAAGAAGCTTCCTGCTTGTGAAAAGTAGATGGTATAAGACTCTGCTAAACAAATACTCTCTTTATCTGAGAGCCACATTCCTGCCTCATTATCACTTGACAGCTTGCTTTGCAAGGCATTAAAATAGGCCTTTTAAAATGGCCAGTTCCAGCTAGGAGCTGGTGAAGAGAAGAGATCTCTCCTAAGCAGTATGGGAGCAGAAAGTAGTGAAAGGCAGTGTCATCTTTTTTAAAAGTATTTCTTCATTTATTTTGAAGTTTGATTCAGAATCAGAACCAGTGGATTACTAGGAGGCTTTTCAGTGACTCCGATGAACAACATAGGAACTAGAGTGGGATAACCAGCCTTCCAGAGGGCATTCTTTCTCTGGGTTAGGACTGCAAAGCTAAGTGAGATTATTGTAAAAGGTTCCTGAGACATTCAGTTCTCACATTACCACTTCCTCAAACATCAACCTACTCAGTAATCTTCAGCAATGAAGATTAACATCTGGTTTGTACACTGTATTCGTCTTTCCTGACAGAAAAGACTGTCTTACAGCAAAAAATGAAACACAATAAAGTCATCCACATTAAGCAGATTGCTTTTCTTTTAAAACATTTTTTTTCTTCCTTTCCCTGTTTGATCCCATTCTGTATCTTTAGACAGAATGAAGTATTTTCTCAACTTAACAAATGTTTGAGACGTGCTGTAAAAGGAACAAGCCAAACCTAAGCTAGCTCTGCCACCACTTCCTAAATCTGTAATGCTGTTCTCCAGCAACAATTCTGAATTTTTTTTGCCATGTTGTGATTTGGAGCCATGAATGTGTGGGTGTCTGTAGTAGGGTCATTCAGCATTGCTCTGTAGCCATTTTGTGTCCAACTTCATAATGAGTAGACTCTGGTTCCTTCTAAAACAAAGTAGTACTCCTGTGATATTTTGGAAATGAGGACCGTTGTGCTTTTGTAATGCAGTTTCTTTTGAAGTTCAGCCCGTACTGAGCAGCTATTAGCTTTCAGCAGGGTGGCCAGCAGCTTTCTGGATACTGTTTGATCTGTTGCTAGTCTGTGGCCATGCCACACAGTCACACACACTCGATGCAGAATTCACAAATGTTGTGTTAAATCTATGGACTGGGTGAAGAGAAGGGTTAGATAAATCCTAGGAAAAGGGCCTGACTGGGACGGTCTAGAACGAGAATTTTTGAAGGGCAGATTTGAAAACTAAGGAAGAAGATGGGGCTGGGCCCTGCCCTGGCTGGGGGTCAGCTGGTATGTGTGGTATCAGGGTTAGGATCACGGGCAGGGAGATCAGAGAGAGTCCCAGGATGACTGAGCGGGGCTGTGGAGAGGAGTCTGTATCAGGGTTATGTCAATATCCCTTCAGAAGAATGATGCTCTGTAAATACTGGGTCTGCAGCAGCTCTTGTGTTACCAGGAGAACCTGCAAAACTCATCAGCAGGCAGAGCTCAGCCTTCTCCAGTGATTGCCTGATGGAGCCTTCACATCCTTTGGTTCTGTCTCTCCTTGGGCCTGCCCTGGCCAGCCAGGCTGAGGCTAGGCTGGGACATGGGCCTGTCAGCTGGGCCGTGGGGAGCTGGAGACCATCCCTGCTGCAGTGTCACTGCAGCAGAGACAGAGACCGACAGCCATGGTGGGGAAGCCCTGGTCATGGACAGCAGCTGTTGCAGAGCAGAGCTCCTCTCAGGGTAGGTACATACCTCAATTCTTCTGAGCTTCCTGTTCCTGAACTATGACGAATCAGTAGCCTGCAGCTAGCTCAGGCTTGTGTGTAAATGGTATTCATACTTGATTTGTCATTAGAATGAATGAATAAAAAGTGAAGTGTGTTCCTGTTGCCAAGCTCCAAGTATAAATATGCAAACTTACAATGTTAATGCTGCTTAAATTTCATCTCAGTGCAGTGACACTTTAGACAGCATGTACAGAATCAGATTAAGGAGAGAAATAAATTGTTCATGCCCTTCTGAGTACAATAGATGGCCTAACTGCTTTTTATATGATTAGCTGCTGGTACCTTTAACCATAAACAACAAGAAGAGATGACCTACTCTAATTTACTTTCCTGGATAATCTAAAGAATAAGAAAAATCAGACTTTTTTTCCTTTTCATTTGTTTAACTCCGTGTGCTTAATGCTGGTGTACCTTGAAATCGCTGGAGACACAGCAGCATGCTGCTCTGCTTGGCATCAGGGTGTGATGAACTGGCAACACCCCATCTGCCCAGCCACCCCCACCTTGATCTTTTTTTTGCATGTGTTTTTGTTAAGCTGAAAGACTGGCATGGGGAAAGCAGAGGGAGAAAGTTTCTTGTTTTGTAAGTGGTGAGACTTCTTTCTTCCTAGTCAAGCTCATCTTTGCTTACTTCATAAAAAAATTAACTGCGTCTGCCGAAGTACCAAGACAGTAAATGTCCTTATCTGTGTGTTCTAACTCGTGAATGTTATTTCTTGCTTGCTAAAAAAAATTAGGCTGAAAATGATTTTTAATTGTGAGAACACACTGAACAAATGCCAGTAATAAAAGTTGAATAAGAGAGAAATTTTGAGGACACTGGCTCAAAATGCTTATTTTTGAACTCTTTTATTCCCCATAGTTTATTGTCCAGCTATTTCTGATGCATGCAATAGATTATCCAATGTAGTAATTTGGTTTGTATTCATAGTATGCATTTTTCCTACGCACAACCCCCCACCCTCATGTGGAGCTAGCAATATTTGGTCATAATAGGAAACTTGAGAAAGTTCACCTGATTTTATTTGCATGGCGGCAAGAGAAGTTACACGTTTGCGGTGAAAAGTTCTCTCTCTGTCAATGACAGATTCTGCCATATGGCAAGTGCCCAGCAAAGGGGCTGTGTTGCTGATGCTGGTGCAGACGCCAGACTTGTTCTGCTCTGGAGATACATAAACCTTGTTGTGAAATGTGAGCATCCTCTCCCTGCGTCTGTTAGATGAGTCTGTTATCTGAAGCGTGCAAATGGTGTGCTTTTAGGACCAACACATTGTACTATTCCTAGAGTTAGTCCTGATTGGAAGTGGTCCCATATTGTGCTTGTGGCTGGGGAAGACATGCTTGACGTGATGAATGAAAGTGTTTTGTGGATCAGTGGTTTCAATACATACATTTGTGGAAAGTGAGTAATTGAAGTTTGTTAAACTTCCATGATTTTCAAAACTATGAACACAAGAAAATGAATCTGCCTGCAAAACTCCTTAACCTAAATTTTTATTTATTTATTTATTTTTAAAGACCATAGTTTTTAACTGGAAGTTTGTTAGCATAAAGAAAAAATGCTGAGTGCACTTTTACAGTTTTGAATCTCTTTTTATGTAGAATTCATCAAAAAACAGGGTATCTATGTAAAGACTTCCGTTTCCAAGAGGTATTAGCCTAATTTCTAAAGAAGAATTTAACATTTCCAGCTGGTAAGATTAACATGTGTATGTTTTTACACCTTCTAAGAAGCTAAAATTTCTCTTCAAGTTTTTATTTGAAAACAGCACTTAACTTTCGGCTTTGTGCAGTGTTCTTAACAATTGCAAGGCACCTACTTGGTTTTAATTACCAAAATGATCAACTTTCATTAAACAAAGGGTGCTTTCCTGGCAGCAAGAAGATTAAAAGAAAAACCCCAACAGACTAAGCATCTTAAAAGCTGGCACGTAGTAATTCTCCAGTCTCTTTTCTGTCTAATTCTAGCTTAATATAATTAAGCAGGTATGCAGGTGGTGGTGGTGATGTTTAGCTGGTTTCACTTGTTCCTAAACGATTCCATCTCAAGCCAGTAGATATTAGATGACATTCAAAGACAAATCTATACTCTTTTGGTCTTCCATTTGAATTTGGAGTCTCTAGTGATGACATCAGTATAATAAAGATGTAACAAAACCGTTTCTGCTTGAACTGGTAGAACAAAGACCGAGAAAGCATCTTATTTTGGATGTCAACAGTGGATACACTGGGCAATATTTAAATATGTCTGTAGGTCTAACAAGACTGTTACTTCTTGAAAAAAAGGTTGAGTATCATATACGTGTCAGACAATCAACTGCTTATAATACGTTTTCAGATACACAGACATTTTCATTTTTATCCTAATATGTCCAGCACTACTTTTTCAGAGGAAGAACCATTTTGTTATTACATGAAGAAACTCCTCTTGTAAAATATTTGGAGTTATAAAGAAGATATGAATTTTTACCCTTCCAGGTCCCAGTTACGGAGGGAGAGACAGACTGACCTTGGAATATTTGGGACTAGTGACTGTTTCCCCTTACAATTCCTTTGAATCTTGTGGCTATTTTACTATCAACATTCATGTCCCAAATATTTGCAAAATAGTATTAATGAAGAGGCTATTATAAAATTTCACCTTTTTTTGGTATTGTTCTGATTCTACAAGTAATGTAGAAACAAAAAGATGTTCCCTTCTGAAGAAATTTAGATTGTAGATGTTAGAGATAATACTACAAGTTGTTCTGGACACATGTGTAGACCAGATAGAGAGAAAATGCCTTTGCTACTCTTGACACAGGCATGGATATAGAAAGTGTATTAGTTTCTGCACGTGTTTGGTACACTGCTCTTCTTATTAGACCTGTCTTTTTATACAGCATGGGGATTTTAACACTGTTCTGTAAGCAATCAGCCTGTGGAACAAAAGGCAGATTGGAGCGTTGTCTTTGAGTAAATTCCTTTTGCCCTGAAGGGAGACTTTGCCAGCTTCTAACCCCGAATTCAAGAGTCCTCGGAATCTCAGTTCTAATAGCTACTGTGTTCTTGAACTTGTGCTGTTCTTATTTTGAGATTCAGCTGCTATGTTAAGACACAAGGCAATAGTTGAAAAATCTGTTTTCTATGTCATATCTAACTAGACAGAGTTTTGTCAGCTTTTTCTGAAGATTGTGAAGTGTCTTGAGGCCTGTAATGTGACAGATTGTACTATATTAAAGAACATTTAAACAAAAAATCATTAAAAATCATATTTTTGTTCCAGATTTGATTGAATGCTTTTGTAGCAGAAAGCAGACTAGAATTTTACTTACATTTATTTTCTGGATTTAGAAGTTCTAATTCATAAGCATTAAGTGCTGTCAAAAAGCATGCATGTTCTAGGAAGAATGAATATTGCTAAACGTGTAGCTACCTCTAATGTGTGCTGTAGAAATATGTTGCAGTCATAGGAGTCCACATGATAATAGAAAAAAAAAAAAGGATTCTAAATATTGAGAAGGAGATAGGAGATGGTAGTGAGATCTGTTAACTGAGAGAGTAGCAGATTAGAATAGAAAACCAAGCTCAGTTTAGAAAACAAAGACTAGGAAATCATCTTGGTGTGCTTTTTTTTCCTGTTGTGTCTCTGTCATTTAGTAAAATATTTAGCTTTGAACTGGATTATGTTTAATTTCCTACAGCAATATTTTCAGTATTTTATCAAAGGGTGCAATTTACCATAAATGTACTGTACTGTGTATGTATACTTCACTCTGTGATGAAGCTGCATCAAGTTTCTATATTCAGTTCTGCATTGTGTAGAAACAATTTGCCATAGTTTATAATCATTCACTAACCTCAGAAAAGTGAAAAAAACCCAAACAAAACAGACTGATAGTTGTCAATGTCTACTCTCAACTTTCTAAAAGAATTTTTTTTTTTAAATAAGGTGTTTAAATGCTGTATATTTAATGCAATTTAAAATAAACTGGCAAAATCAATCATCTTCAGGCTGTTACAGCTTTAGGCTAGGAACTCACGCAACTTTGTTGCATCACGGTTCTATCAAAGCACAGTACTTGTAGGACGGAGGTTCTATGTACTCTCATGAAATCCAAACCAAAAAGACAGTCTCTGTAATTTGCTAATTCATTAAAAGTAGTACAATTCTATTTAAGTTGAATTTTTTCATTTGAAATTCTTTTTGAAATGAGGGTTAAAGACCGGGCAAGAATACAATAAACATTGTTTAAAAATAATAAAATATTGTGTTCAATTTGGAGCGCTCAGAAAGAATTAGTTCTTGCACCCTTCAAAATCCAGAGAAAAAGCAAATTTATTGGTAAAAGCAAACATTTTCAAGCTTTGTTTTAAAGATAATAATTCTAATAGTAAGACTATAAATAAAAATAATAATGAATTTTGTAATTTAACCTGAGCATTTGCAATAGTAAGAGGCGAGGCACAATTGCTTGATTTTCTCATTCTGTCTGGCTGGTGGGGAAGAATCGGATTTTGTACAACTGCATTAAACTCTGGTTGCTGAGAATGGCAACACCATTTTTCACTAGCTTGATGAACCAGTGTAGTGGTAGGAGCAGGAATAAAAGTAGATGTGTACAAGGCTATTTCTTTGTTTATTACACTTGTGCCCGCATGTACTGCCATGCTGAGGGAGGTTTTGCCTTGCTTGCATTTTAGTTTTTAGTTTGAAATAATTTTCTTCTCAGTTGCTAAAGCTGCAACTGAGTGCACTGTTGCAAAAAAATCTGTATTACAGCCTCCTGAAATTTATGTTAATAGTGAAACCTTTTAGACTTTGTCAGTTTAAGTCTATTATCAGGAATATAGTTTATACATGCAGTTTTTACATGAGTAAAGAAAGGTGTTCATGTGTCTGTGCAAAGACCTCAGTCCTACATTTTTTTTTTAAAGACTCAGGGGAAGCTTCCTGTCCTAATCATTACAGTACCAGCGGCTAAGCAGTATACGCAGAAATCTATAAATCTGCAATTTAGTTTACCCTGCTATGATGTGCACGTACGTCTGACTACCTAGAGACCAGCAGTTCCTTTGTGCCATTCAATAATTGAGAATTTTCCCCTAGCTGTTTGATTTTAATCTTTTTGACCTGAGGCTTGCCCATGTTCTGTTAGCTTTCCAGAAAATACATCACTGAAATCACTAGGAGCTTTTTCGCTTTCCTCCTTGGCCTTAGCACAACTGCAGAAATACCAATATGTAGATGTGGGTTGGCATGTAAACGTGTATTCTGAGGATGTTGTGCAGTCCACGTGAGCTCGGAATACTTTGCTCTAATATCAGTCTTCATATGAGAGTTTAAATAAAGTGTGTGTGAGACAGTGATTGAACAAAATTTAGTCTTCTTGTCCGGATATCTTGTAATATTAGCTTAACTGAGGAAACGTGATTTTGTATGAAGCTACTATGCACACTTGTTCTCATTACACAGAGAAATATCTCTTGAGTCAGGTAGGTGTTATAAAATATTACTTTCTTCACTTTTTTTTTTGTTTGTTTGTTTGTTTCCATCAAAAGCTTTATTTGGTGTGAAGAATCAAAATTCTTTGAACAAAATTAATTGTCTTGCTGTCCTCAAAACAGAGAACCTCCATCACTGCAGAAATCCTACCAAGAAGTTCCCTTGTACAAAGAAAAGGAAGAATGAATTCTTTTGGGGGAAAAATTTGTCAATAAAAATGGAGTATACCAAGGCATGGAAACAAACATGACAAAAGCAGGCATGCACTAGGAAATATGTAGGAAGAGAGTTGTACAATACGAATTTAAAAGTTTGGCTTCAACAATGAATAGCCAGAAAATCTATTTAGTACTGAAAGCTTTTTCTTAATGTATTGTGCTGCCAAATGACATAAAGTTACTTGCTCCCCAATGAATCAGATGTATTCCCTTAACTGGTCTCTGTGGGATGGGGTGACGAGTCTCATTCTTTACAGAACTTCCTTTCTTAAGTTTGATAGGCTGAACTCTTGCTGTTAAATAACTTTGTACTGTGGTTTTCATACCTTCATCATTAGGTTATATTTAAAATGTCTTTAGAAATGTGTTACTAGAGAGAAGGCTATTTGCAAAGGGTGTGGGAACTGTACGAATCTGAAGTCTTGAAAAGTCAAGAGTTATTACCTCAGGTTTGACATCACACTGACAATTCAGAAGCAGGGCAAGAAGGAGGCTTATGAATGTTGCCTAGGATTGTAATGGAAACAGTTGTATCTGTGTAATATTTTAATTATACATTTGGAATGTGTGAATTGCAATCATATGTGAATTATTTACATCAAATTTCTTTCAACTTTCCCACTTTTTTCTGTTATGTGCAACAAAATTAGTAATAAATGCACACTTACTTTTTTTTGCTTTGCTGCAGATACAGAGCCTAGATCAAAGCCTGTGAAAACCATAAGCAAAATTTAACTTTGCTCCCTGAAGGCTGAGAGAGAGTAAGCATTTTATTTAGTCTTTCTCAGTGACAGAAAATGTCAGGGCCCTGAGCTCGTTGCACATTCCTGGGGTCTGGCTGCCCAGGCTCAGTGCCATTTTTGAGAAAGCAGTTGTCTAGTCTTGAGAAGTGTTGAGTGAGCCTGGAAGCCTTGCGAAGATGTGGGAGGAAGGTGAGGTTAATTGGTTGGTTCTCAAGGAGTCTTTCTGGGCATCTTTCCTCTTCATTAATGCCCACTCCTTTCAGTGGCAGCACTGGCCAGGGATCAGCATGGAGCAGCTTCTCAGAGGACAGAAGACCTCTGGGTGCTGATCTAGAGCTAAGGGGCCCACATCACTTAAGCCAGAGCAGTGGAAGGGTTTTGGCATTTCAATCACTGAGAGGTAGCTGCCCGGTGCATTGAGTCTCAGTTTCCCTGGTATTGAAGAAACGTTTTTAAAGATTGCGAGGCGTGAAGGTAATTCAGAAAGGGGTAGCATATAGGAACAGATAAAAATTCCATAGGTCCTTGCTCCGGTGTAGTGTTGGGCAATGAGTTCAGAAAGTATTCCTGCGACAATGATAATATTTTAAATTTTATAACCTTATTAACAGGTGATCCGTGTGCTAGCAGCTCTGAAAACTGGCAAGTTTTTTGAATAGACAAAGCCCTATAAAATAGCTCAATTATTTAAAAAAGAAACCCTGATGATGTCTTTTCGGAGTATGTTCAGTCTGACATAAACTAACTTTTCTAAACACAATATTCATTATCAATTTCAATTTTTAATTCTTAAGCATTCCAAGCCCAAAGGCAGAACTCTACATACCTTATTGCCTTAAAAAGAAAGCAAAACAATAGACTCTTAAGCTCCAGAAATCTTAACCTTCTCTTTGTGTTTTGCCTTCCTATAGGTTACTATAGGCCAACAGAATTTCCTCTGAGGCATTGTTTTGTGATATATGCTGTCTTTTAGCTCAGAGTAGATTTTTGTATACAAACTATAACTCTTAGAAGCACACTCCATTGACACCGCTTTAAGTACAGTTGCAGTGGCAGCAACGTATGTGCTTGGGAAGAATCCACTAAATAATAAAATTATGTAAATTAGATTATAGGAAGATTATTCATAAGCAAATGCCTAGATATAAGCTTAGCATCTCCTATGTGGTTCATGGATTTTGTTACAGTCTGACAAACAATCCTGGCAGAAATCACAAGAGAAATGAAGATCAAAGCCTAAACATAAACTAAAAGAAATGAAGTATTTTCTGCTGATCAATTAACGATGTACTTTGGTGCCAGCCTGCAGTCATAAAGCAAATAGGAAATCACATTAGGCTGCTTTTATCATCAGGAATAGAAATAGCACTTATGGCTAAAAAGGGAAAAACTCATTGCATTTATCTCTGTATTGTTTTTTAATTGTTTCGGGGGTTTTTCATCATTGTTATTTTTTATCATTCATACTCAGATTAGTTATCTAATTTTAGATGAGCAACTGAGTGTATAATAAATGCATGAATTCTATTTGGTTTAAATATCCCTATGTAATTATCCTGTGCTTTTGTTATCAATCTCGGATGTTAACAGCCTAATAGCAAAGAGAGTTTTCAGTAATTAAATTGTTAGTAGAATTATTGTAGAGCACATTGACACACCAAATACTTAATTATAGCTATAAATAGTCTGTAAAGGCTCTTAGTAGGAACGAGATTAAAAAGCAAAAGAGTAGCAATCTAATACTGTGTTTCCTGTCCTCTCTCTGTAGTCGGAACTGCCTTATTCTTGTCTCCAGTATTGTTTGCCATTTTATAGGACATCGAGCTTTTCCTTTTCTGAATTTCATCAGCTTCTCTTAGTTGCTGAACAAAAGCACGGTAGTGCTGGAAATGACGTGAGCAGAGCACAGACGACACTTTTCTCGCGTGCTCCTGTAAACTGACACTGCACGAGTGGTAAATGCAAGTAGGAAATGACAGTTGTTTTCACAATGTTGCTTCTTCCTTTCTCAGAAGGTATTTCATTGAGGGAAAGATGTGGGATTCTCTGCTATTGAAAGGACGGCCACGGTGTCCTTTCATGTAGGACAGCAAGGTCAGTATGGGTTTCTGAATGCTATGTGTGGAGTTGCACCTAGTTATAAACTGTTGTGTTGGTATTTCTAGAGCAGCAGGCAAGGAGGAATAGTGGGCAAGCGTGTTCCTCCTCATCTTCTGAATGAATGTAGTGAGTTGTGTTGTGTCTTAGTTTTTCAAGTAGGAGATACATGGAAGGAAAAAATAATTGAGTGTCTTCAGGCTAATGTAACTGGAAAGATTTCTGCATTTTCTTCCCCCCCCCCCTTGCTAGGCTGCAGGCTGGCTTTTATGAGCTCTCCACGGGTAAAAACAAAGGAGCATAAGGGAGAAAAATGGCAAACTCTTAAGTGTCCATGGTTCAAAGAGTGACATAAATCCACTTCCCCATCTGCTGCCACTCCTTTGCCATGTAAAAATTCTGTAGGTGAAACTAGATGTCATCTTGAAGTGCAGTCTGGCTGCTGGCATTTCCTTCTCTGTGCCTCTCTCCATCCTGCTACCGCCTCCTCCCCTCGTGCCACTTTCTTGTGCACCTTTTTCTCTGAGGGTTGTTCCCTCCTTGTGTCCCTTGTCCCTGACTCCTCTTCCTTGCTCTGACCTCAGACACAGCACCACCAGTGTCACTAGTGGGTAGCCCAAGTTAGAAAGCCCAGCTTAAGCTGGCACGCTGCATGGTGCCAGAACTGGTTAGGAGAGGTTAATACCTAGGTTCTGGGCTGTGCTGGGTATCACCAGATGGGAACTGATGGTGTAAATCACATGAGGTCCAGAAATGCAGTGGTGATCTGAGGCCCAGTGAAGCAGATATGCTGAGGTGCTTTCCTAAAGCAGGGGAAGAAACGCCGAGATGTGAAGAGACTTGGCCAAGTAGAATGTTGTTCTTGCACGTTCAGGTTAGGCGAAGGCTTTGATTTTTAGGATAGGATGGAATTTTCCTCTGAGTCATATTGGCAGGAACGAGTGTGGTTCCTTCCTTTACAGCATAGAGCCTCACTCATCTGTAAGGATCACTAGGCATGTTTCACTTCATAAAATTTCTGCAAGGCTACTGCAACACCTTTGGATTTTCCTCCTCCCTCTCTGTTTTTCTCATTCTCCCTCTCCCCTTATCTCTTTCTAGCACTTTCTTCTTTTCAGTATACTGCTTCTTTTGAGGCTCGTAGTCATGTGGACAGTATGACACTTGTACTAAATATTCTGAGGAATATTCTGGAAAAGTTTAGAAGAAATTAGAATTTTTTGGCTTTCGACATTCTGAAGGGCTGGTATCTGTTTTGGTGTGCACCTACCTGGAATTGAACTTCTGTAAGTTGCTCTTTTTATTTGTGAAGAACTGAACCAAGTGATCCAGGCAGTGTCTGTCTGTCTTGGTTTCCTCTTGCTACTTTTTGGCTGTTTCTTGCTCTCTGCATCAGTTTTGTGGTTTGTCCTCTGAGGTCACTAATTTTTCCATGACCTGGAATGCCCTATAATGGGAGCAGAGGTACTTAACATTGTATTTTGCATTGGAATCTGTTTACCACACAAAATTTAGCTGTTACAGCATTAATTTCCTTTATTGAGTTAGTCCTTGAACCTATTTGTGTTTTCTGAAGTGCATGTGTAAACTAAAATTAGAAAGAGGATGCTACATTACATGTCAGAAATGGAAGGCTTTTGATTTTGAAGACTTTTTTTCAAAAAGGAATTAAAGAGATACATTTTTGCCCCCTCCTCCTTTTTTTTTTTTCAATTAAAAAAATTAGTTTATATTGTAGGAGTTACTTGTGAGTATGTAGGAAATGTACTATAACATGCATTGAGTCATAAATCTGTCATAAGTCCTAAAATCACAACGGCTGTTGTATTTGACCATAATATTCACTCTGTGTTTATTAAAACTTCTTTAGTTTTATATTTCCTAATTGTTCATCACTAATGAGGTTCCCATATCTTGTAAGGATCACTTCCATGCCTGTATCAGGAGATATTCACGTGAAATTTGATCGTGCTTGTCAGTGGGCTTTGAAATCTAATTAGGCAATTATAGCTTAACTTCCACAGCTCAAAATAAACAGAGCTCCATCTTTTCTGTGAGCTATTTTCTAACAATGAAACCTGCTGAGCCCAGACTAACCACAACGGGCAACGCACAGATTTTGTTCATCAAGAATAAAAGTGATGCTGAAGTCTGTTCTTACACTGAGAAGTGTTACGGGCCACGTTTTGAGAAATTGGCATTTAGCGGTAGAAAGTCCTGTATGTGTATATGGCAGGCACCTATTTTGTGCAGGCTGCCATTCCTACCTGCAGATTGTTTGTCACAAAGAATGCTCTTACAAGTTCCAAACGGTGTTTTGCTCGTGCCAAGCAGGTCTTCAGAGAGATGACCTGCTTTAAATGAAATAATCTCTCTTTCAGAAGTGTGAAATAGCTGATGGTCATGGTTTGACCTATAAGTACCCAGAAACTTTTGCCTCTGACGATACTTAGCAGTTTTTTTAAAGCTTAGGGACCAGGATAGACACCGGTGTTTTGGCAAATGAAAAGTCTTTTAGACACCCTAAAAGTTAGCACTTGCTCATGTGTGTAAAAGCCCAGGGAGCGCATGTGTAAGAGCACTGCCGAACCTTCACTGGTTGCTGGTCCTACACAAGTTTCACTTACAGTCAGCCCGAAAGTTCTTGCTTGTATTTTACATTACCAAAGCACTTTTCTTTCTCCAAAGAAGTACACAGAGGAGCAGATAGATTCAGTGTTTGTTTCAGTATGCTGTAAAGCTCCACCACTCTGAAGTGACTGCATTATCAAGAGAGGGTAGAGTTTGTTATATTGCTTCTTACTTCAGGTATTCTTATGGGTTTATGGAAAGTGCTCTGGGCACATGAGCTAACTATTCCTTTCGAGTGTAATAGCTTTTAAGGAGAAAATCTTCACATTTGCCCACCTTACTTTTTCCCATCCTTTTTATTTTTCTTTCCTGTGGTATGTCAGGCTCTCGCTGTACCACCTGGGATGTCAAAGAAGCTCTGCTTCCTGATTCCATTTTAGAGTATGTTGGTCTAGTCTGAAAAATTAGCATGATATCCCAAATCTTTGACCATTGACTGTGTTAAAGTATTACATCATGTTGGACATAGTCCTGTAGATGACTGATTGGGAAATAATGCTTCTTCAGCCTTCAGCAAAATTGCCAAATAACAGAGAGAAACCTACAGATGGTGCTTTAAATTAGTATTGATATGATCCTGAAAAAAAATCTGGAGGGCTGTGATTATTTTTGAGGCTCCTCATTATCACCAAAAATCTACAAAATTATAAAAGGAGATTTTTCCTTTTTTTTTTTTCTCTTCCTCATAACATCTGTACAGATGATCTAAAGGTAAGACTTAGTGCTCAAGTGACCAAGAAGGCTAAGAGCATCCTGGCTTGTATCAGAAAAACTGTGGCCAGCAGGACTAGGGAGGTGATTGTCCCCCTATACTCGACACTGGTGAGACCACACCTTGAATACTGGGTTCAGTTTTGGGCTCCTCCCTACAAGAAGGACACTGAGGTGCTGGAGTGTGTCCAAAGGGCAGCTAAGCTGGTAAAGAGCACAGGTCTGATGAGAAGAGGCTGAGGGAACTGAGGTTGTTTAGCCAGGAGAAAAGGAAGCTCAGGGGAGATCTTAGCACTCTACATCTGCCTGAAAGGAGGTTGTAGTGAGATAAAAGTCAGCCTGTCCTACCAAGTAACAAGCGATAGGATAAGGGAAAACAGCCTTAAGTTGCGCCAGGGAAGAATATTTGGACATTAGGAAAAATGCCTTCACAGAAAGAGTTGTAAAGCACTGGAACAGGCTGCCCAGGGAAGTGGTGGAGTCACCATCCCAGGAGGTACTCAAAAGACATGTAGATGTAGCACTTGTTTTGTGACACGGTTTGGTAGTGGGCTTGGCAGTGGTTTGTGGTTGGACTTGATGATCTTAAGGGTCTTTCCCAACCTAAATGATTCTGTGATTTTATGGTTCTATGAAATAGCCATCCTAGTAGGATACTTTGATTTTAAATGTTTAAAACCAGTTTTGGATTAGTCCTTACAGAATGAGTTGTGTGTTTTGCTTCAGTTATTCTCATAGATTGAGTCTAGTATTTGGATTTTGGCATTTCTTAACCTTCTTAAGAATGAGTGAGATGAGGTTTACTAACTAGGATCTCTCCTGCTTACCTTTAAGCCCACAGTGCTCTGCGATCAAAGACAAGAAAAAGAAATGGTATATGGGAAACTAAACAACTGCTTTACTTGTTCAAAAGAGTTTCATGCATGGAAAAGAAATGCAAGGAGGAAGTCACGGAATCACAGAATGTTAGGGATTGGAAGGGACCTCGANTATTGACATTCCTCCTGTAATGACGACCATGGAGATAAATTCTTAGCATATCTCATCTTAATTTGTTCAAAAGAGTTTCATGCATGGAAAAGAAATGCAAGGAGGAAGTCACAGAATCACAGAATGTTAGGGATTGGAAGGGACCTCGAAAGATCATCTAGTCCAATCCCCCTGCCAGAGCAGGAACCTAAATGACATCACATAGAAAGGCATCCGGGCAGGTTTTGAATCCTAAGGTTTTGTGAAGACTCTTTCAGTAACTTAGCAGTTTAATCCCTTTGGTGTTTAGGACAGAGAGTTCCTGTCAGACTTTATGCTCTCTGATTCTTTCATTAACACATGTAAGACTCCCCTTCAGAGAACCTGTGTTAGGTTTTACCTCTGGCTGCTTAGACCGGTGGTGAGGCCAGGGGTAGAAGCCACCGTGGTAGGCACTATTTGGAGAAGAAAATCAACAGTGTGATGAACACAGGGTGTTTGATGTCTTCCTGTTAATTTTGGAAAATATTTGCTGGAGAAGAACAAGCCAGGCCTTTCAGTTGACTCTTTATTCCCTGGTTTTGTTTCCATTTTATCCTCTGACAAGATCTCAATATCCTAAAAGACAGATGAGATCCAATCTTGTCTTTTCAGCCCTCTTATATTTTTCTTTCTACATATCTTTTTGAGCTGCTTTGGAAGATCTTTTCCAAACTGATTTCCAGTCGCTCCCTGCAGTCCAAATATCCCCTCTTTTATTCTCGCTCTTTATATACCAGCCTAACTGCCTCCTTCATCTTAGTTTGCTTTCTCTCTTTTCCTACGTTTAGGCATTTTTTGATGTAAGTATTACTCCAGAAAAAAAAAAAATACTGTGCCCCTTGAAAGACTTTTCTGTTATCCCAATGGTCAAGTACTATGCTGTTTTTCATCTTCCTTTGCTTTAAATTTGTTTCAATAAATCTATGGCAAATACCATAATATGGGCTTTTTTCCCTAGAATCCCCCAAATCTCGTCTAATATAAACTCCATTCATGCTACAGTTTCTTCTAAGGAAGGTCTCTTAATATTGCCAGAAGTCTTTCCCTTGCTTACTCTTCTGCCTGCTTCTTGATGCTGTCATTACGCTTTTGGAATTCATACTACTATGCTTGTGTGCAATTTTTTTTCTCCCTTCATTTTCTAAAATGTAATTGAATATTAACTGAGTATTTGCGTTTTATTTACATTTCGTAATTATACCTGCTTTTCCTCCAAAAGCAAGTGGGTTAGATGCAGCCGCAAGTCTGAGAAAAATGACATAAGTAGCATTGAACAGAAATGTTTAACTGGTGAGAACCCTCTTCAGGCAGTATATTTTCAACACAGACTGGTCCCCTGTGCCAGCTCCCTGCCAGCTGGGTCAAGTGAAGTGGCAGCAGCAGTAGCTGTGGTGGTGGCACTGCCAGAGGAATAGTTTTGCAGTATTTGCTCCAGAGAGGAGATAACACAGGTCCACAAGGAGTCCCAGTGCTGTTTAGCCAGGCCGAAGAGTTGTATGATCGACTTCAGAGGGACCTATCAATAAAGAAGAAAAGCAGGGATGAGAGAGAGGCTGTACTGTTCTTAAAAATAAAAGCAACAACAAAAAAAATCCTTGCATGTGCACCAAATGTCATGAAGGCAAGTGGTAAAATGGGAGCCACAGTTACTATCTAGTAGTCACAGAGTGCAATAGGAACCTGAGGCTATCATCTCTTCATTTTAATCACCATTCATAGCGTTAACAGTTAGTACAGAAACTGCAAAGATATTACTTCAGTGTAACTGTAAATATTGTGACCTTGAAAAAGGCAGCTTCCCCCCCCCCTCAGTCTTTTTTGTATTTTTTATTACTGTTGACCTGAAGGCCATAAGAACATATACAGCAAATAAATGAGGGAACCACTGCAGTCACTCTGCCTCCTGCTGCCATCTCCCGGCTGGATCCGACCCCACATACGGGCAGGTTGCTTTTCCTGCGTAGGGAGGGAAAGCTCAGTCTGTACAGATCTATGTGTTTTAAGAACTATAGGCTGTATAAGTATTTCCATACCATGTGTACATGGGCCCTTGATAATCACGGCATAAGTACGGCCGCAGATAATTAAATTACTTTGCGTTATGTACAGACCACACAATTCTGTATTTTATTAAATATCCAAATTAAAAGAAAAAAGATGCCAAATGCTTCCAATTTATTTGCAATGCCATAGTCTTTTCTTTGAACATAAACCCCGATCTAACAAAATACTGTCTGCACCCTTTATCATTTCCACAGTTTGCATTCCCACCAACAAACTTCCCCAATTCATTCTGCGGAGAAGGTCATCTTTATAAAATATACATTTCTAGAATAAATATATATAACCTTCTGTATATTTATAACTGGTATGTAGGAGTGTTTTTTTCGAACAAAATCCTGTTAAGGCAGATGTCTGGAACTTTCTTTAGTTTTATGTCAAAGACACATGGCTCATATCTTGTCTAAATTTGCTCTATCCAATTTACATCGAGCAAGGATCTGGTCAGAAGTGGTTAGTTACTAAAACTCACAGTAGCATTACTCTGGGAAATTTTTCATGGGTATTAGTCACGGGATCACTATGGTGATTTAAGGCAGCCAGATAGCTGTTACAGAAAAAAACTGCAAATTCATTTCCAAGCTGTCAGTATTGCTTTAAAAAAATTTATATATATATATATGTTATTCAAGAGTTGGACCAGGGAGTGTTTAGTATTAAACTTCAGTAATGCTTGTGGCCGTGTAAAAATGGGAAGAGCAAATTGCAAGTCACTTAAAACAGATTAAAATCACCAAGTAGCCCGTACATCAGTGTTGCCCTCTCATTGTCATTTACCCTTCCTTTGCACAAAATAGCAGACTTTTCTCTAGTGTGTCCCCAAATTGCAAAATTACTTTGAACTAGTGTTTGGAGACTGTTGGAAGTAAGCACATGGTGCATGGCTGCTTCGGTAAATCCCAGTGCAGGGTGCTGTTTACGGTTGGTATTTGTTAAAGCAAAACTTCGATGAAGTGACATTTTCCAGATTAAAAGCTGGGGTCTTTGCGCTGTGAAGAAGTCATTGTTCCAAAGGAGCAGGAATGTGTTCTGGGCTGTGCTTGCAAGCAGGCAGCTAAAAATCATAGAATCATAGAATGTTAGGGGTTGGAAGGGACCTCTAGAGATCATCTAGTCCAACAGCCCTGCCAGAGCAGGATCTCCTGGGACAGGCCACACAGAAACGCATTCAGGCGGGTTTTGAAAGGCTCCAGAGAAGGAGACTTCACAGCCTCTCTGGGCAGCTTGTTCCAGGCTCCATCACCCTCACAGTAAAGAATTTTCTCCTCATGTTCAGGTGGAACCTCCTGCATTCTAGCTTGTACCCCTTATTTCTTGTCCTATTACTGGACAATACAGAAAAGAGACTGGCTCCTTCCGCTTGACACCCACCCCCTAGATATTTATAGATAATAATAAGAACCCCATTCTGCTTTTGTAAGACTCCTTTCTTTAAAACAACTTGTGGTGATTTCATAGTTTTATCAGCTAGCTTGTTATAAGCATAATATTTGATTCTCATTTGGCATAAATATCTATTAATAGATAGCTTTGACAGTGATTATTAAACAATTTTTCTATTACTTTTCAACAGTGTTTTAAGCCAAGAGTGCTATGAATTGAATATCATGCCAAAACAGGAGGACAGTGATTATGGGTACTCTACATGAAGTGTGGATAAAATTTTTTTTCCCCTGACCATGGTTATGTGAATAACATTGAAATATGAAGAAAACACCATATTTATTGTTTGAGGATTCAACTGTGTTATTTTGTTGACAAGATGGTTTCTATACTTTCCCAATAATTCTATCAAATAGAGGATTACCTCCTCTAGTGTAAGGAACACTATTTTTCAGGCCTGTGAAATTGTGGTTATGATTTCCAGATAATGAAGACCGTATTTATGTTTTTTGTTTGTTTGGGGGAGCTTGGGGATGTTTTTGTTAATAAAGGAGGAAGTGTTGATCCTGATTCAGAAAAGCAAGTGGTGCTATAAAATGAAGGCACATTGATACCATTTAGGGACGCAAGCTGAGAACCGAAGCAAAAAATGTGACGTAATGCCTTGCACTGAATTTGTGACAGTGAGATGACTGATCTAATAGTGTAGCTAGAACTGCAGATTATTGCCCTTTGTTATCGTAAAGTAAGGGAGTGTTGAGATGGATCTTCCTCATGCTTACTAGGATGTCTTACTAGCTTGATCTTAGTACTTGCTCTAGCTTGACAGGGTCATTGCATCTTTCTGCTGTGTTTTTGCCTTCTTGTTTCCTGTAATGCTACTGTCAATGCGTTAGGAGAAGGCTGCTGCCTTGTGAGACTGATGTTACTCGGCTGCTCTCCTGCATTGACCTGTGGGTGAGGAAAACTGAGGCTGATCAGTGGAGATAACACTAGTTAAATTTTGTCATCCTTTCAAAAGCAGTTTGAATGGAGCCAATTCAGAGTAGGTGACCGACTAAGTGACCTCTTGTAGAAGCCAGCCAGGGAGGGGGATAGGAGCTTCATCCTGCTGCCAAAACTGCCAGGGGACATCAAGCTCACCCTCCAACCCTCCATAGTCACCTCACTTCCCTGGCTGACTGGTTAAGCAGGATTGTCAGCAGCGAGAGAGAAGAATGAAAAACCCCCACTCTCTTCAGAATGTACAGCATGAGGAGATGTCTGTTCTGGGCAGCGCACTTAGAGCTGCACACAGTCTGTGGGAAGCCCTTAGGAAGGGGATGAGCCTCACACAACTGGCTGTAACCATGCCCAAACTACACTCTGGATAGAAATTTCCTCTCATTGCATAACTGGGGTGACTGTTCTTGCCTTACAGGTCTCTCTGCTGGCCCTAGTACTTGATTTAATATTTTCAAATCAAGTTCCAGTGCCTTACAGGTCTCTCTGCTGGCCCTAGTACTTGATTTAATATTTTCAAATCAAGTTCCAGTTTGTCCTTCTGTCCATCACCATCATTAGCGCCGCAGGCGTGCTGAGAACAGACCCCAGCTTGCAGCTCGCTGGTCTCTTGTCCAGGTTTGGGTCCCTGGTAGTGCTGCAGAGCCTTTTGGAACTGAGGAGGAAACAGAAGGCCCAAACTGGTCAGAGTGGTTAGATGATGGAGGGAACTGAATGAAACACACGAGACTTTATTTAAGTACTTCTGTGTGTTAGGCCAGGAAGCAGATACAATTTTCTCAAAGCAGTCCAAATGAGTTTCTCTGCTATTTCAAAAAAAAAGACAACCGAAGTGAAATACATTGGAATTATTGTTTATTATAGTTTAAGCTTATCATTTTTGCCAAATATGTATCTATGTGAATGCATAGACAATGTGTGTGACAGAGAGGGATGAAAATATTCTTTTTAGGCTAATTAAATTCTGAAGATCAAAAAATGCATACACAATCTGTAGTGTTTCTAGTAGGTTTTAGGTGGGATTTTTGGGTTTTGGAATGTTTTTTAACTTCCTTCTGTTCTCTTTTTGTATTGATGATTATTTGTTGGCTTTGCATCTGAGTTCAGGAGTTGTAATGCTTCTTAATTATTTATTTTTTGAAATTTTTTTTGCAAGTTTATATCCAAAGCTGGTGTCATAAATTCCAGGAATCTTGAGTTTATGGAGGTTTGTTTACTCTTTTTAACCATCAACCTGGGTTGCATTCATCTTTTCTACAGCTGAACAAACAGAAGGCCATATCCATCAAAAACATAGTCTTGAAACAAGTGAGCTCATATAAACTACATCACTAAACAGTACTGAGTTAAAATGGATTTGTGCTTATGGAACCAGAAGTCATCTCAGATTTTCTGCTTATCATCCAGGTTAGTTTATTAGTTACGGAAATTTAGCTTATATGAGAATGGACTTAGCAAACTAATTTCTAAAGAAGAAAATCCTGCCAGAAATAGCAGTAGTGTTTGTTTATTGGAGTTTTGGTTTTGTTTTTCTTTTGCGTTTAAATCTTTCTATAAAACTGAGGTGAGGAAATTCTGTCAGATTTATCTTCAAATCAGAGAACTGGGAAAAATCCAGTACTCGATCCCACTACTTTTGCCTTAGAAAACCTTGTGCGTGTTTATTGCACTTTTCATTTTTATCAGTGAAGCCACCATCTGAGCAGATTCATATAGACTTCTGAAAATACATTTCAGTTGCCAAATTCTGATTAAAACCCACTCATGCCTGAAGCTAGCTTGAGATTTTCAGGTTATCAAATATCCTTGTGCTTTTCATTTTGCTAAACCAGATTTTTGTATCAAGTCTTTCCTTTCAATCTCATTTAGAGGAAACTATGTAGAGGGAAAGAAGAAAAATAGAAAGCCTGTGACATTAAGTTGATTTTAACTGAGCAAAGTAGATTTTAGAGATGTATTGAAAGGTCATATTTTACATATACTCTTTATTTATCTAATAAAATAGAAGAAACATGGCTTTATGTTTAAATCCAACAGTTGCATTTGTGTTCCCAAGAACGCTGCAGTCTCGTGGGGTCTCAGACAAGCCTTTTTACCTCTTCACTACTCATCTCTCAGGATTCTGCATCACGCTCAGATTTGTGTTCCCCTCCTTTATTCTGCTTGTAGAGAGGATCTGGTTCCTTCCTATAAGCCTCGCATTGTCTGCTGCTCCTCTAAACCAATGTATTGTGTAAGGGAGCTTTGACAGTCCTGGAATACTGTGTGGATTGCTAAACTTCAAAGAGGAATTAAATCCTATAGGCAAAAGAAATCTGGACATACTTTATTTCAGTCTTGTTGCACAGCTATACTTTCATAAGAAAGTTGAGTTCTCATGGGGAATACAGGCATTCAAATGCATGGGTTTTGAAATTAATTATAGTAATGTTACACTCACCTTGGTGGTGAGAAGTGCAGTTTATGCACTTCTGTTTATGGAATTATGTAGCCTACTCAATCTCTAATTTTTACAGCATCATTATGTAGAAATAAATGATATTTTTTCTGTCTGTTTGAAAAGAAGCTAGAATTAAACTTTTAAAGCAGCCTTTTAGTTTTATTTCTAATTCTTAAATACACTTATTCTGCTACTTAGTATTTTCTATTTTTTGTGTTATACTGCCATAAATATTCTGGCTATGTGAGAAACACACTTTTATAAAAACATATTATGTGTTTATTACACATCAACAGAATTGATAGTTATAATTAATGGTGGTGGTTTTTTTCCTGTTCCTCCCAGGCTAGATTGTCAGAATCTCATAGTAGCTGAGGTTGTTTAAATCCATTAGATGTCATAAAAGGATTCTACAATTAGCTGGGGCTCTACACCATGATTCCTACAGTACAAATAACAGAAAAGTAAAAAAAAAAATTGTTATTTTGTGTGCATACACCCAATTTTTGTGTGGTTTCTTGAACGAGCAAAAAGCCCCCAACTCCCTGCCAGCCCTGTCCTGCCACCCTTCCCAACCCAATGAGCTATTTTTCTAGATTTGTGGCTCACAAGATACTGACTTACAACATCTATTGTAAAATTAAGAATTCAAAGAAAACAGATTATTTAAATACGATGTGTTTGTTCTATACTCCCTGCATTAAGGTTAAGTATTTCGTAACTTCTTAGCTATATCATCTAAGGAGAGAACCTATTTAAGAAATTGTTGCCATTTTTAAGGTCATGTAATTAATAACAGTTCTAGTAACACTGCTCTCTGTTTAATATTATTCCATATATTAAAACTACAATTATTATGCCAACATGTCTATATATTTGGTATTTGCAAGTTTCTGGTAAAGAAAAAAACCCCTTGTTTTGTAGTTTTTTGCATAGAGTTTGAACCTATAATTGGGATCTGAATCTGAATTTAAACGAAATATTAAGAAGACTATAGAAGCTGTGGCAGGCAAAAATGCATTAATCTCTCTTTGTTTTATAAAATAAGATCAAAAGCTCATATGCTTCCTGAATTGGACTTATGGCTTGGAGTTTCTCTTTTTTGATATTACACCATAAAAGTCTTATGAGGGTTTCTTACTGTAGTTCTTGCGATATAGTCCATATGTATGGTCTACTATATTTTTTAAAAAAATTCCTTTTTTTCACACGTCCTAAGCTCCCTTCCACTTCTTAAGGATTAAAAAAAAGATTAAATCTTCATGGGTATAGCCTCTTTGAATTTCATTTCTACTTAAAACAGTGGAGAGATGCCCTGCAAGCAGGGTTAGCAGTGGTTAGCTGAGCGTAGTCTATTGCCATAAAGATAAACTGCATGGGTTTCCCAGCAGTGCAGGTCAAAGGACACCGGCACAGCTATTTATTTGCTTTTAAAACAGAAGGAATATGATTTATATGGGATATTAGCTAATGTCATAGTGTTGAGCTTTGCAGGTGCAGCCATGGGAGCCTGACCCCCACTAATCCCCCTAAGTGCAGCGGACACGCATGCAGTAGCTTTGTTGTTGCCGTGCTGCTTCTTGACTCACTCTGTGCTGTGGTTTGAGAGGTGAGAGGCTGCCTTTCCATGGCCAGGCTTCCAAAATTTCTATTAGATTCAAATTAAGCACATTAGATACATTTGGACAGTGCATTTGGACAAAATTACGGATACCTGGAGCTGCTTTTAGTCTTGTTGGGTGTGTTAGCTTGCTTGGGTTTGATGCTGGTTTTGCTTAGTTTTGTGTTATTTTTAGTATTGAACATTTTTTTTAGTGTTAAACTTTTGTTGTTAGTCCTTCTTAGCCTCCCACCCATCTGCCGATGCAAAGTGTGCTGAGCACCCAGAACTGAGCTGATTGACCCTGCAAGGGATTCCTACCAGCGGGACAGGCTTGATCTGCACATGCTCACCAGGGAAAGGAGCCAGAGCTGACGTTTCCAAGATCTGACTGCAATTGTTAAAAAGGCCCTAATAATGGGTCTCCATGGTCTCTTTTAATGATCATAGATGCATTTTGGTTGGAAGAGACCTTTAATATCATCATGTCCAACCATTAAATGGACTAAACAGATGACCTGCCCAGTAACAGCAAGGGAAAGAGGCACACTGATTTTTAGGCCTTGTTACCTTGTTTTGCGTATCTGAGGAGAGCAGAAGTGTTTTGTAATAGGTTACAAACAGCATTCTTACTGCTTCTCTTTCTTGCTAATTTTTCTTATGTTACTCTGGCTTAATTCGAAGGACTGAGATAGTTTTGTAATAGATTACAAACAGCAATCTTATTGCTTCTCTTTCTTGCTATTTTTTCTTACGTTACTCTGGCTTAATTCGAAGGACTGAGCTCGTTCCTTGTATGCTAGCAGCATGTGAGCTCCAGCTGAAATGTAACTCGGTAACAATCTTTACAGTAGGATTTACAGAAAGGTCACTAATTCCTTCTCTTAGTATTATTTGGTAGGTTTCAAACACAAATATAGGCTGTCATTTTAACTTTAAAAAAGAAAAAAAGAAAGAAGTAAATAATGATGCTTTAACAATATTCAGAATAATAGTAAGAACAAAACTTGGGACGTGATGAAGTGAATAAATAAGATGATTGTACTTGAAGAAGAAATAATTAGGGATGGTTCACATAAGAGAGATTATTAACTATAAAGATCTGGACATAACTGCTTTGGTTTGAAATATTTTCTCACAAACAATTAGGGGATTGTGGAGCTTCAAGAACAAACACGTGGAATTTTTGCTGTTAGGGTAAAGAAAAGGAAGGCTTATTTATACCTGTTACCTCTTTCCACATGGGCAAAAAAAAAAGCATCTCTTTCCCAAAATTGCCAAATGCATTGTTGGCATGTCTAGTTATAGCAGAATCATATAGTTGTCCCTTATCAGGATATAAGAGAGGAAATACAGGGTTGTTAAAAAGATCCCTTTTTCAACGTGGCGGGAAGAAGCCCCTAGAGGGAGCTCGCGCTCTGCCGTTCCGCTGCCTTGCAGTCCTTCCACAGGCCCTTGGAACCGCTTCCAAGCGTAAGTTACTCTTTTTCCTTGCCACGCAATATTTATTCGTATTGTCGTCTGTACTACTTCAGAAATGTGTTTCACAATCTCCATGTTGAAATACGTAGCTATTGACCGCGAAGTTTTAGGGAGGGTGGGTGTTTGCGCTGCTAGGGGCAGTGCTCAGGGGAACGAGGAGAGGTTCCCCTCCCCACCCCAGGTCACATCTGTTTCACTTTTCAAATACAACATTAAAAATTTCCTTGATGCCTTACTTCTTTTTGGAAGTCTTTCTGAAAAGGTATTGCAATTTGTGAATGTTTAGATTTTCGGTTTGTGAATGTTTAGATTTTCTGTTCAGCAAATGAAAAATCCTACTTTTCACCTTTTTGTCGTTTCTCTACGAGTGGCAGCAGAGTGAGAAAGCAGTTTCATCCTTCTCTCCACCATTTCTCTCCTGATCTTATCACCCCAATCCCCGCAACCTGTTCGTGCACCCTTTGCTTCGTAAATGCCCACCTTTTATCCCACGAGCAAATTTGCTGACAGCTTCACTACAAAATGTATATCCTTCTGGGAATGTCATGCTATGCACTCAGCAAAATATCTTCCAGTACCTTAGCGAATCACCAAAATATTTTAAGAAACGCTTTATTTCTATGAACCAAATACCCTGATGGTTATTGGATTTGTCACAGCATATAGAGTTTCTCCTGTAGCTATACTGACCTTCATATGCTACTGTGTTGCAAACCCAACTATTTATGTAATCAAATCAGAAAAAGAATGCCTAATTAACAAAAAATGTTCCCGTTTTAAAAAACAAGTAACGAATTTTCTGCATCATCATTAGAGCTTATTTTTTTTAAACTCTGGTGGTTTAGCATTTTAACCCATGTTTTGAAAACACAGAAGAACATAGAATTTTAAATTGAAAGGCAATCAAACCGCTTTCAGCAGGAGACGACACCTACAAGTGGACTTGGATCTCCGAGTACTACAGAAATGAGCGGATAATCTCCTAAGAAAAATGTATGTGCTATTTAGCCATAAATTACGATATACCACAAAAAATTAAAGATTGCTAAGTAAACTGACTTCTTTTCCCTCCTCTGGTGTGCTCCTGAGTCATGTTGTAAATGCTGGATTCTGTTGTTGAGTGATGCAAAAACTACTGTTGCAACCTTTTATTCCCTGGGTGCAAATGAATCCTTTGTAATGTAATTGAAGGAAATTGATGACATTATTTGCTGTATCTTGGGTATTGAAAGCGTGCAAGCAGGAGGGAGTGCAGAACCTGGCAGTGCAGTGACCATTGTGTGAAGGTTCAGGTCAGCAAAGCTTTAAATACTTAGTCTGTGAACGTTCTTGCACTTTATTCTTCTAATTATCTTTGTACGGTTTGCTTAACATTATATGGTGTGCTTCTGTCCTATGGAAAGTGAAATATCCGTGATGAAAAAGAGGAAAAATTATCCTGGCAGTTGCTGGTAGTTCTAAGATACAGTTAATGTGTTGAAATGAGCCAGAGCAATATGAATTCAATTGTCTTTCATTAAGTGTGGATGTTATCATGGCTTTCAATATGAGAGAACTATTAGTAATAATCTATGTAACGGAAGTTCTCTCCTGAATAATTTCTTCAAATGCTTCGTACCAGCTCTAAATAAATCCTGCCTTGTTTTAGTGGCCAAGTTCTGCTCTTAAGCAAACAAACTTGGAACATTGGATGTGGATGTTAGAGGGAAAACAGTCAAATTTGAAGTATGTTCGTCTGCATTTGAAGTATATAAATTATACTTTTAGCTTGAAAGTACAGTGTAAATGTACATCTTATGAAGGCAGATTAAAAACTACCAGTAAGAAACAACACAAAACCAAATGAGAACAATATTGAGGTTTATAAATTATTCTGCTCATAGCAGCATTCCTGAGTTTCATGTGCTAAACACCTACTCTTGACCTTGAATTGACCCTGAAGTTTATGAGCTAAAGGTAACAATTATGCAGCAGCTGAAATATGCAGACGGGACTTTACAGCCTAAAAGAACTACTGTCCTGTGTTTTGTTTGAATTAACACACTTTGCTGTTAGGAAACTTAACTTTGTCCTTCTGGAAAGCAGGAGGAAAGAAAGGAGTGCCAGAAGCTTACGCGCCGAAATCTCAGACCAGTGTGCGGGGTGAGCGTAGGAGGGTGGCAGATGCATCATATTAGGTCAGTTCTGCAGGAGAAGTTACAGCTCGCTCTTTGTGCCTGAACAAAGTAAGTTGCCCGGTGAATGTTTCCAGCCTGAGATGTAATGCTGAGAACGCTCAGATGCAGTACAAACTTTCAAGGAGGGTGTAGTGAACCTTTGTCATCTAAAGCGCTCACTCAGAATAAAGCAGCCTTGTCATAGACCTGGTTTTATTAATTTTTATCATGTGTTACAGCCTCTACAAGGTGTCATCAAGCTTTCTGTCTTTTTCTGAAGACAGAAGTTAAATGTGAGAAATAATGTGGTTAGACTGTAAGTTGGACAATGATCACAGGTATCCTTTATAATTTAAATTGGTATCTCAATTTCTCTTCCTTCTCTAAACAAAAGACTTGTCTGTTGAAAAAGGAAAAAAAAAAAACAAAACAAACCAATCACCAAAAATAACCCCAAATATGCTGCTTTGGTCTTTTATCCCACTGAATGATGCAACAGCCAATAAATTCCAGTGCATAATGATTTTTTTTTTTAAGTAGAGGCATCCAGGCATACATACATGGTTTTACAAGAATGCTTTTTTATTGTTCATAGTTTCTAGAAATGTGGAATCTCAAAGCAACACAGATGTTTTGTGACATACATGCAGATCACTAATTTTAGCAATAAATGAAGCATCCCTTGGATCCTATTTTACTCTTTGTGTTGGCAGCAGCCACCTGATTTTTCATGAGGGGCCTGCCAAAGGTGTAGTTTCCCTTTTCCTGCTGTTTTTCATACTCTTAAGACCTTGGAACAAGTCACGCAGTGTCTGCATCAGGTGCACAGTGGTATTTTTATTTACTTATTTCACAGATGTGTTTGGGGAAGATGCTGATATTTGGAGAGTATTTGTAGGATAAAAAGGGCTGGAAGCTTAAGTTCTGTTAGGCAAAAGCGGATGTACTGTCTGCTGTGCTGTCCTGTCTCTGCAACAAAGTCTGAGAAAATTAACAGAATTCCAGGGCTTTGCTTTGAACGGTAGATGTTAGGTTGCTATGTCTTTCCCAAACATGTTTTAGCTGCAGAAGAAACAGATCAAATGTACATACCTCAAATCTGCAAACATTTACATTTAAATGTTTAAATGCATGGACATATTTCCTTTATATTAAAACTGTAACATTATCATCAAAATATTAGGTAGTGATCAAATTATTCTTTGGATGCTTTTTCACAACATGGAGATAATGAATATGAATATCTCGTGAAATCAGGGCACATTTGCCCTTGGGAGCAAATCATTTTAGGTGCTGTGAACTCTCTTGGGCATAATACGCATCTTTAGTGGCAAACTTCCCTAAAAACATGAGAGAACATTTTCTTTTGTATATGCTATAATGGAGAGGTTTCTAACAGCTGCAAAATCCTCTAAGTAATAACGAAACCATGTCATTTTATATTTTCTCCAAAATTAGGTGTGAATGCTATTCTTCTTTTGGAAATTACAATAAAATGAGTCCCTTTACCCAGCTGGCTTTCCTGAAGAACTGCAGAATTGTTGGGTTTTCTTCAGTAAATCAATCTCTTAGTACTGCTGGGTTTGTCCTTTCTTGCTACCTTAAAAAATTATTACACTGCCGTTCTAGAATTCATGGACCTTAAGGTAAATGATGGCATCTCATATATGATTCCTTTTCACAATTTCTGTAAAAATAGCTAGTTATCTATGCATGAAAGAATTTCCAGTGGGAAAAGAGAGAAGCTTTTTCTCTGAGGCTCCTTTTGCAGTATATTCTAATGAGCTGAGAGACCTTTGCAGGTTAAAGAGACAGCTCACAGTACAACGGGCACGCTTTAAATCAAGCCCTGTGCGTCAGTTTTACTGTTGTGGAGTACCTAGGAAATAATTTTCTTATTATGTAATATTTATCTAAATGCTGTGATGATACTCTGTGTGACTTTCATGATTTTCTGCCTGCTCTGTCATTTGGAAGATGACTTTCCTCCAGAGCTTCAGAAAGTGATCTCAGTGGATTCAATAAAGAAACTTTTTATTGCAAAAACTCCCAATTTAACTAATGCAAAACAAAAGTGGAATTGTAAACGTTTATGTAGCCCAGAAGAGAGCTGACACCTGGAGCTGTCAGGAGCCAATCTTTCCCTGACTCAGCTTTGGCTCTGGTTACATCTGGGGCTGACACCAGAGCGTCCAGCTGGGCAGCTACTCAACAGTTGGAGGCTGAGTCTCTTTATAGTTTCCTTTAAATGCAACCATTTCATCCCTTGAACAAAGTGGGAAGTTTTTTGAAGTCTAATTGTTTGGCAGTATGGCAAAAAATTCTTCTTCCCCAGGAGAAGGTCTGCAAGGCTCTTCTTGTTTGGAAGGAATTGTCTTTCGGGCGGGACCCAGAGCCCTTTGCTCAGCAGCATCTGGTAGGCTTCCGTAAGGTTCAGGAGCCGTCCTGATGAGCCTCAGTCCTGTCAACACATCACTTGTGCTCTTTTAAGGCAGTTTTAATAATACACTTCTTCTATATATTTCTTTTCCCTAAATTGTTAGGCCACATAGTTTACTGGCTTCTCCAGAACACACCACATTTTTTCGAATTTAAGAGTGGGAAACTTAGGTATGATGTCAATATGTTGCACTGAGTTTTATTCATATTGAAAAATTGATGTATGACTTGGACTAATATTTCGAACGAGTGCTATCTACAGTAAAATGGAGAAATGAGGAATTGGAGTTGTTGCCTGTATACTCACCACGTGAATGCTGCAACCTCGTCTTCGCAAGGTTGGAAAATCTTTGCTGGCCCTGGGGGTAACTGTCAGTGTGCTGAGCATAATGATAAGAAACACAAGCTGCTATTCCTTACTCAGAGTAGGAAGGTGCTAGGCAGGGATGTCAGATTGTGAATGGCAGATGAGAAAGATACTGTGGTCTGAACGAGGCATCACCTTGCACTGCATCCCCTACTCCAAGGTAAACTGTAGAGGTGGACACTTTTCCTGGATGGAGAAGGCAAGGAAGTGCATGTTGAGACACCACGAGTAAGACTGGGCGCATAGGTAAATAACATACAGTAGCTGTTGGGTTTTACTTTCATGCCCTGTGTTTTTGACAGTAATGTTTTCATCTGCCAAGGAGCAATAAGCTCAGTGCTTAAAATGGCATTTATGATGATGAATAGAGTTGAGGGTGGTTGTGGTTTTTTTTGCTGTGTATGTCAACTTGTTTTCTCAGCTTCAAATATGATATGGCCTGAGTTTCTACTGCATATTAATGTCACCATATGTGAGAAATAAAACCCAGAGAAAGGATAAGTGCCTTTTCCAAGACCACACAACAAGCCAGTAGCAGAACTGGAATGAAACCACAAAAATTTCTGCTCCTTATTAGATTTTTAAGGCATTTGTAGGGCCTCATCCAGATATGTAGAGAATAGTTTCTGTTAAAAAATAAATTTTGAACATCTCTGAAGGGTAATTTACACTAAGCTCTGTTCTATAGTACGGTATAAAGAGGTGTTTGATGGCACTGTTTACCTGATGACATTCTTCTGATTGATTTTTTCCAGCCATTTGTTGGTACCGTACTTCTGGTAATAAAGAAAAGGTAAGGTAAAGAGGTCAGTGGTAGCTACAGCAGATGGTTAAACCACATGTCTTGTCCTTAGTAGCATTCACACAATTTGGTCCTTAAAGGGAGCAACTATGAAAGATCGGACAAAAAACTCAACTTTACGCAGTCCAGTGGAGCTGGGCAGGTGCTGTAGATCAAACATAACTATATTCAGCAAGTAACGGGCATTGCCTCTCAGGGGCAGAACTGACCACAGATGCTGCTGTGGGTACAGTTCCTCACTGAGACAAAAGATGATAAAGACAATTTGTTGAATTTTTATGTCAATTCCTGTCTCCTTAGATGGGGATAATAGATTTGATGAGGTGGGGAGGAATGGAAGTAGATTCTCAGCATCATACGCTTTCAGAAAAATATTGATAGTGCCTTTAAAAGCCTGTTTATCTTTTAACCTGAAACGTTTGCATATATTTACATCAGGACAAAATCATAAAAAGTGGATGGCTGTCTTTTACATTCACTCTCAAATGATGTAAATGACCAACTAAAGAAAATTGTCCCCATTACGGCTTTCTTTTCAGTAAGTCCTTACAGCAATGGTATCTGGTGGACTCCCCTAATTAAAGCACATAAATACACAGAGAACTGAGTTGATGGCATCATTTAGAGTACCCGTGTGATTTGGAAAGCAGATTGTTCATAACCTGATGGAAAGTTTAACAAGCTGGCCTCTTCCTCGGTCTACTGCACAAGCGGCCTGGGAAGTGGTGGGCTGTCACGACAGAACCTGGCACTGTTAAATACTTGGCCTGATTTATTGAATATTGAATTTATGCCTTACAGCTACCTTTTTTTTTTTTCTTTCTTGCTTTCTTTTTTTTGTTTGTTTTGTAACAGCAGCAAATTTTAACTGCATCTTTAAGTTCAAGACACTCAAGTATGAGATTCTTCCTGCTGCACCTTCTGCAGACTCTTAACTCAGATTCCTTTGAACTGGGAAAAGGAAATCGCATGTTGTTTCTGGCCTGGCCTACCTGACAGCAATCATAAATGAGATCAGAGAGCTCAATGTTTCTAACAGTAGATGGATTTTAAGTAGTTGATACCTTCTTTTTTTTTTTTTTTGCTTTTTAGATGGGTTTTGATTGTTAATAGCACAAACTAATCCACTGAAGCTAGTAAAAGCAAGACTGCCGCCAGGATTTTTAGTTATCTGTATTTCACAGGGGCATTTTAATGTGCCATTTCCTTTGCTCTGCAGAGCGAGAGGATACTCTCATCTGTGCCAGTCCTTTGCTGGGAGAGATCCTAGCCAACTTTTCTTTATTCTTAAAAGACTGATTCCCTTCCCCAGCTGCTCTGGTCCGAGTGCAAATGCTAACTCAGCGCTGGCAGGCTCCCCTTAGCGGGAATGCATTCCTTCCTTTGCAGGATTTGACACCGGGAGAGCAACTGGCGCTTTGGGCAAGTCCCGGAGGATCAATAGGTCTTTCAGTGGGATGCACTTTGATGGTGAGAAAGTAGCCTGCTTTGTTAAACTGTCCAGATGATCAGGTCGTGGTCTGGACTGCCAGGCCACATACCTGTTTCTCAAGACCCTGACCAACAAAGTGGAAGGATTTTTCCTATCAGAGAAAAAGATTTAGAGTTATGGAAAAGTTTGTTATGAAAAGTGATTTGGTATTGGTATGCATAAACCTGAGCTTTATCAATCTCTCCTCAGGAGTTGCTTTTTTTTTTTTCCTTTTTTTTTTCCTTTTTTTTTTTTTTTTTTTTTTTTTTTTTTTTTTGGGGAAAAGTGCTAATCTTTTACAGTTTTGGGATTTCATGTTTTTGTTGCTTTTTTAACTTTTTGAAACACCAAAAGTAAATACTGTAAACTTAGTGTTGCAGATAAGGAACTATGTAGTCATTGAAATGACAAAGAGTTTGCTTTCATGAATTTGGGAATTTTTTATCGTATTTAATCTAGAAATGAAAAGAAATTACAGGAAATAAAAGGAACTATCATACTAAGAGTTGTCCAATTACTTCATCTTAGAAAAAGAAAATTCTGCACATTCTTGACTTAATACCAAAGTATGGCTCTGAAATATTTCTTCTGTCACTTCTTTTTTTTAATTGGAATGTCAAGTCAAGAGTCCTGTATGACTGGAACAAACTGTTTCAGTATAATCACATTGCAAGCTATATTTATCCCCTTCTTTGACTGTTGAGATTTTATAGCAACCAAAGTTTCCCTGCCCAGAATCCTAACACATGCTCAGAGATGTATGATGCAGCTGAAGAGTTTAAATTTGTGTTGTAATTTATCTTTTTTTAAAGAGAACAAAAAGCTATAATGGGCCTGTCACTCTGGTTTTGAACTTCCTATGAAACAGTAAAAATAAAAATAATCTTGAGGGTATGCGTGAGGAGCTAGGTCCTCCCTCACCACTCAGCCAGAGCAAGGTACATTTTTTGCTTGCATTTCACCTTGTGCCACCGCAACTGTCTGAATTCAGGTTCCTTCTTGGAGAGCAGAAGTTGCACTTGAGACCTCCTCCTGCTGAGAAGCAAAATGAATCTAGGTCTTCCATTTCCTGCTAAACTTGGACTTTCAGAGGAAGGTTGGCTGGGATCTTGAATACTTTCTGGAACAGCTATGCTTTCAAAAGAATGCCGCTGTGACTGCATTTTGGGAGGAACCTCCCCTTCTTGGTATCTCTTGATTATGTACAGAGAACAGCTACCCTTGGGGTGACTGAGGTGCCACTCAGCCCAGTTTCTGGGCTAGTGAAGATCTGGCTTAACTGAGGCGCTGGATAGCATGGACCAAAGTAGCTGTGGTTTCCTCAAAGACTGACTTTTGAGCACCTACAGCATCCTCAGACCCGAAGGAAAGCGCTTGGTGTGTTTTGGTGCTGCTCAGACCGTACAGGAAAGCTTTCTTTGGAGGTTTTGAGTTTGAAAAAAATTTAGTTATCTATATTATCTGTATTCTGGTTTGGATCTGGTCTGTGATGTGACTAAGCATCGGATTCCCTGTGTTGTGCAGGAGAAGTACTCATGGAAGTTCTAACAAGAGTAATCAGAAGTTGTGCTGTGCCACTGGAGTGGCTTTTTAAAGCAGACTTGAAAATGATTACTGCAACTTTAATGCTAATAGTTGGGATATATTCGTTCTCTTCCTCATTTTCTATGGTTTTGTGGAGTTTAAGACTAGAAAGGGCAAACTGATTGGGGGGGCTCAGTGCAGGAATATGAGAGTCAATAAATGTTGCTCTGAAGCATTTTATCCGCCGTTCCGACCATATCCGGCACATATTGTGCACATACTGCCTTTCATCATGAGCTAATGCTGATTCTGCTGTAAGGAAATGATGTGATTGTGAAATAGAAACAGAGGTAATCAGTAGGTTGAGGACAGGTGTTCTGTTTCATAGGGTGATCTCTGTCAGTATATTATTCACCTTTTTAGAGAGAGAAGAACATGGGAAATCAGTGAGTAATTCCATTTTATTCTACACACAGCAGTCCGCCAGCGTTCTGTACTCAGCAGACCTTGGGCTAGGTTATTTTGAACTTTAGAAAAATATTTCAGTTTTGCTGAGCAGCCTTCACTGAATTTTCTGGTGAGCAATGCAGAGCACTCGTGCACAAAGCCAAGCTGTTTTTCTTTTCCTTGACCTCGGTATTCCAGGAGAGCCAGGTTTGCCAAACTCATACAAGTAATTTTTCTCCTGTGATCTCTCAGTAAATCAGTGTGCATCATACTAGTTAGGACGTGGTAAGTTGCTACTTAAAAAAAAAACCTTGGTCATGTTTTAACCGATGGCACACCTCTCCACTTTAATGTTGCTGTAAACACGAATTGAGAAGGCAGACTTGACTGTAGTGGGCTTTCTTGCATACATAGGTGCTCTGATCTTTCCTTCTAGCGTGAAGCACGCACAGACTTGCACTCTCAGTTTTTGCATCTAAGATAGGCCGGATAGAGCTCTTTTTAAGCAGGTGCTGTCTCACAGTCCCTCGGTAAGCGAGAGCTGTGGCTTGAGCGGCTGGCAGCGCTGGAGGGGAGCGCGCTGCTTGACTTTTACTTTGCCCTTGCTGGCAATATACCTGGATGTTGCTTGGCACCTTCGGCATAAAGATTGTATTTAGCCCATAACGCTTTGCTTCGTGAGCCGTTTGTCCTCGGCAGATAAGGCTTTATAACCTTCAGTGAGCTGTCAGGCGAGTGGCGCTGGTTGGCACTGGCGGAAGGGGCTGCCGGAGCTCTGGCAGAGCAGCGCTGCTGCAGGGGCACTAAGGGAAAGGTCTTGGTCAGAGCTTCCGGTCCTTTAAGCAACAAAGCTGTAATGACATAAACAGAACCGCTTCAGCCAGTCCAGTGTGTCATTATGGATTTTCCAGCTAATCTGTCCATCCATCTTAATGGTGCAGAACTTGTGCTTTGTGTCACTCTCTGCCTTTGTTCCACTCCTTCATCTCTTGAAACGTCTGTCATGAAGAAAGTGTTTATCTTGAGTTATGTGTTGAAGAAGGTTAGAGTGCACACTTCTGAAGCTTGGCATGAAATTTCCTAAACAAACCTTGCCGGTTGCTCCGTGAAAATAACTGAGGTATGGATTTCAGATTAACATTGTGCATTAATGTTTTTGAAAGCACTTTAAAATAACGGCTGTGGTGTTGGTGAATAAAGGAATCCTGTTGAAGTGCATGTGACATCTACATTATTAACAAATCAGCTTATTCATTGTAATGAATATTATTACGATAAATGTTGTCTTAATGCACAATGATTAACGGCTATTACAGAGACTTTTTATTAACCTAAACATTTACTTGTTTTACATCTTAACTTAATACAGCACAAGATTTGAACACTTTTCTAGTTGGACATTTTTCTATTGGGCTAATGCTGGTATTGTGTTGCTGTACAAACACTTGCAGGACATACATAGTGGGGAAGTGGAGCGCCCAGTGTGAAGGCTCGGGGACCCACTGGAGCTTAAGGCACAAAAAGGATTACACTAGGAACTTCAGAGAGTCTCTGAGTCACAAGCAGCTCACTGCTGTGGAAGGAAATTATTTTGCTTCAGTCTCCCTGCTTCTTTTTTTCCCAAATGGCTATCTTTAATTTAAGCTGTGATCTTTTCCTTACCCTTCAGTAAGAGGTGGTCTCTGATGGATTACTTCAAGTTATACATAATATTACAATTCTATTCCTGTAGCCAGTTGTGCCTATTCTTATGGGACACTCGTTTTTCTGAATTTGACATCTTTAAAAAAAACAACCAACCAAAAAACCCCGAATCGGTATTAGTTATGGTTCTGTGTCTTTTTATACATGCTTTTTATTAAGATGCCTGGAAGATTCAATAGGGGGAATGAACAAACAAGCTAAGTAAGTTTTTAAGAAGCCAGGTATGTTCAGGAGGCTGTTGGGGTTCTCAGGGTTTGTTTTCCCTAAAGTTACATATAGAAATGAGTAGAAGAGAATAGATTTATTAAATGCATCTCACAACTTTGCTTGCTTAGAAGTGAGGATGCTGCTTCTCCACTTAAGACCTTTGGTGCTCAATTTACAGCAATTCATGGAGGCATATACCAAATCTTAAGAACAGAAATACTTCTGTATGAAATCAGTAGGATTAGTTGTGCTCAAAATTGAAACTGTGTCTATGCACTATTCTCACTGAAGCCATAAATGTGTTCTATAATTCAATTAGCAATCCTCTACTTCCCCCCCCCCCCATTTCCTTTTTTTATATTTCAGAAATAGCACATTATGATTTTTCCTGTTGATTAAGGATTTCTCAATGACTGGTATCAATACTAAGGTGAATTTGGAAATGGCAGGTAGACATTGTGAAATTAATTTCTGAAATTAAAACAATCCATTCAATTTAAATTCAGTTAAAATCTAGTTGGTGATTTCTGCTTTCAAATAAAACTCTGACAATCCTGTTAAGATCAGTGGAATTACCAGCTTGTATTTGAACTCAAGATTAGTTTTCTTTAGGGCTCAATATTAAATTGACCAGAGGGTATGTGGGTACTGTACCTACTCTAAAAGTAATGTCAAGGTCTTACAAATCCTCATTAAAACTAAGTAGAAACCAAAAGAATTGGATGAGAGATCTGTGGACTTTGAAATGTCCACATTCTTTTCCAATTTGGAAATGTCCTGTATTTATTATGGCTTATAGTTATTCAAAGGGTGGAGTAGAAGCAACTGTTCTAAATCAGCTTCCTCTTTATATATAACTAAACTGCATAAACAGCGGTGGAAGACACAAATAATTGCACTCCTTTTTGCCGAAAGAACAGGATTAAGGAAGACAGGATCTGGATGGTTGTCTGTAATAGAGATTAGTTAATATAACACCTAAGAGCAGCATTGTCAATGTTTAGATCTGTTTAGGAAGGATAGTGGTGCTCCAGTTTGGGAGTTTGAGGTTTATACAGATGCTAGTAGGTGACTTCTGTGTTAGGAACATAGAAGAGCAGGAACAGATGATTTATGTAATGCTCAGGGGCTAGTACCTGTTGAGAAACTTTGTAACAAGATTGAATTTCTAACCAAAATTTGTAGATTCTTGTCTTGTGTTATGTGATTATTATTATTTGCTCACTACTTCTTTGAGGAAACCAGTGCGTGGTACAGCTTAGGAAATAAGCCGCTGCTATAGTATTTGAAATGTCAATTTTGTGTTGCATTATACCCCTCATAAGTGAAAAGTAGGAGAGAACTAGGGTGCTATAAATGACATTTCCATAATCTAGGTCACTGATACAAAATCAGCTCTGAAAGGGGATGTATTTGGTACCCCCCCCAAACTTCAAACTGTTCAAGTAAATCTCTTCTATTGATCATTAACATTCCTCAGCTGTTCTTTGAAATTCCAGTTTTCTCTGGGTAAGACTGTTAGAAAATATATTATTTCTATTTTAGGACCATGGTACTTGCAAATAATTTTATTCCTACTGTTACTGTTTTCTGCTGAGATGTACTGGACTACATTTTGAAATGAAATTAGTTTTTCATTTTAAAAAGTATGAAAAACTTCCTGGAATTTGACACTTACTGGCTGTCTTATTCTTAGTATGAAAATCATGCAAAACAGTTACAAATCTGATATAAACCAAAACCTTAGAATTAAAAAAATGGGAGCCTTTGCCAAACTTCACGCTGCAGAGTTCTTCTCCGTCCTGTCATTTTGTTGTAGCTCTTATCACTGAAATCCTTCTCTTGGCTGCTGTTGCATAACAAATTAGATCCTCGACGTAGCACAGAATTCAGTGTTTATTAGAATAGATTTTCCCCATGGCAATTAAGCATTTAAGCTGAAATCCTGACTTCATTAAAATAAGGGCCTGTATTTTGAGTAGATTTTAGAGTTATTAGGATTTTTTTTGCTTTCTATTTTAGTCTGTTTGTGATATAATCATAGTAAATATGCTGGTGACAAGTGCCAAGTGTCTGTCATGAGGAGCATATGATGGAAGTGCTAGTCTGTGCTGCGTGCTTGTTAAAATAGCTCCTGCACATGAAAACAGTTCTGTTGAAAGCTAGATCATTAATGAAATCAACCTTGTTTGTAACAAGTCTCTGGCACTGGCTTTGCTACACCCTTGCCCAGCGCCCGTGACTTCAGTGACACTCTTAGATGGGAAGTTCCTGGGTGTTTGGAGGTGTATTTATCTCTGCTACTTGTAATCGTGACACTTTGAAAGCTGTCCCATTGTCAACCTAGACTAATCACACTCATGTAATTACCTGTTGTTGTGACATTTTCTAAACTATAATTACATTTCAGCCAAACATGAAGTTCAGTTAGGTTTGTGTTTTATCACAGGGCAACAGATCATACCGTCTGGGTTTTAATGATTTTGTCAGTGAAATGAAATGGCTTTTGAAAAGGATTGTGACACAGGTGCCTGTTGGGTATGGTAAGCAGGGACTTCCCAAGCAGGGGGAACACGAAGGCGCAGGAGTCGGAGGCCTGGCAGCAGCACTCTGCAGTCGCAGTAGGAACCCAATGCCTGTGCCTAATGCTGGGGAGGTCCCTGCTGTGAAAGCCACCAAAAGAAACCTCTGCCTAGGATGTCATGAGATGTTAACGAGGTTATTGCCTGAAGGGTCATAGGACTTTACGTGGGTTCCTGCGACCAGAGTTTTGGGGGATTGTGTAAAACTTATGGGATATATTAATGGGATTGTGTGCATGTGCAAGGCTTGGTATGGGATATTTGGGAGAAGGATCAGATGTTGATGACAGTGAGTCAGGGAGGAGAAAGCATGGAAGGAGCTTGTTGCTTGTAAGCAGGTTGCTGGTTGTTACATGCGTCTGACAGGGTGCGCCTGATGCTGCAGTCCGCATTCTTATAACCTCCTCTTTCCAGCCAGCCCCTATAAACTCCCTCTGCCTGGAGCCTGCCTGTATGAACCCCAGGAAAGTTGGAGTTGGGCTAGTGGGCCTGAGTGCCACACACACCTCCCACCCGCAGATCGGGGGGCTCCCAGATGCAGGGAATGGGGGGGGGGGGGGGGCTCAGCTCCCAGCATCCAGCTGCTGGACCCACTGCTGAGCATCTGCTCTGGGCTGGGGGCTGCTCTTTGCAGGACTTCAAATGTTTGTGCTGTGGCTGCTTCATATTCAGTGTTCGGAAGTCAGAGATTACAAATAAAACTATACGGTTAAAGACTGTTTATTTTCTTCACGTTTAATATATGAAAGCAACTAGCAGGTGACTAGTAAGAAAGAATTTTGTCCCTCACCTTAAGTCGATTTGCTATTATGAAAGCAAACGCAGATTTCCTCTCCTGTAGACTTGCTGCTTGAGACTGCATGTAGGGTTTTCTGCAGCATTCCTGAGATGCCTGAGTAAGCAAGTGGACTCTCTTATGTAAATAACAGACCACATACAATAATATATGTGCATATAAGAATATAATTTTTTTCAGTTTAATTCTACATGGATTTTGTGAAAGATATACAGCATAATTCAAAAATACAGGTGGAGAACTTTGCTTTTTGGTGGAAACATTTTAAGAGCAAGAATAGCAGAAGATAAAAGCATCTAATCAGAACAGGAGAAAGTTGTTGACAGTTTCTCCCCACAACAGTTTGCTAAAAGATAAAATAAATTGCATCTATCTACCAACACGTGATCAAATAACTAGTTGCATATACATATAATATTTTCCTTATATTGTTAACAACTAATGAATTAATAAAAAAGAAGTAAAATGAGGGATTGCTCATTCTCTGTGAGATAGCAGCATTGAACAGCTGCTTGTGCTGTTGTTGCAATGTGCTCGCGAAGGCAGCGGTGCCTTTGCACGTGCCTGGGAACCCGAGAGTTGGCTCCTTCGGGGTTATAATTATGCATCAGTCTGTGTTGTATAGAGGTGGCATGTGGCAGTAAATGGGAATCCAGAATCTACACCCGGGATATAGAAGAGTTGTTTTGAAGCACGGGTCTCTATACAGGTATGCCTTTTACAAGAGGAAGAGGAACAAACAAATGATAGTTTTTGCCTTCTAGAGAGCTATTCAAAGCTTTAAATCACTCCATTTCACAACTGAGTATTTTATATACTCACCGAGTATTAGGGAAACCAATAAACATTTTAGAGGGCTTTAAATGGTATTAGAGGTATTTTTTTTTTGTTCTTGTATAAGGTACCTTAGTTCAAAGGTAGGGCTTAGAGAGTGTCATAAACGTAATCCTAAATGAACTAAACATAATCCTAAATGAACTAAAATAGATTTCTGACTCATAAGTATATCACAACTTTTAGGATCAATGTAGTGGACCTTACACATTTAAAATACATGTTTACATGTGTCACTGGGAATTTTGGGAATCTCACACTTTCAGCTGTGAAATCCGTGTTCTAGGTCTTGCTGCTGTATGCTTTAGCGTATTATGTATCCTTTAGAGTCAGGGGATATAACCACATGTGGGTGGATAAGAGGAATGGTAGAAAGCAGAACAAAACATTTTGATTAAACATTTGAGTATTTCGTGAGCTCTTTGGTTGATTTTTTTGTTGTCATTTTGTATTTAGATGCTGGTTTTGTGTTGGTTGGTTGGTTTGGTTTGGTTTTTTTTAAGGAAGGAAAGCAATGGCTATTTGAAGCTGCTCAGGATGTTGAAAACTGTTTCAGAGCTGAAAATCATTGCACAAATCACAGATGAAATACTTTCAAGATATGAGATGCCCCGTTGGTATGCAGGTTAGATATGTGTGCAGAAGACAGGTAGATTTATCTGTGTACTGTGTAATGCGCATAAGCCAGCTCGGATGTCTGGAGATGTCTACGTGATGGATCACACAGCCTCATGATAAATGAGATCATTCTGTGTGTGTAGCTGAATACAAACAATGTGTGTGTTGTGTGTTCAAAAAAACATTGTAAATTGCCCTTGAGACTTAGTCTTAGTTAAACGCTTTTCACAAAGGTATGAATAAAAGTAGGAATGGCAGCCTTCTGATATATCTAAGAGGGTGTTGCCATGAAGATGGAACTAGGTTTTTTATGGAGATGCCAAGCAAGGCAACACAAAACAGTTGTCAGAAACTGGAAATACAAGGAAAAAAAAAAAAATCTCTGTGAGGATAATTAAGAAAACAGATTACTCAGGGAGGTTGTGGAGCCTCCTCCCTTGGAGGTTTACAGTGCCCAATGGGATAAAGCTCTGAACAATGTAATCCAAATTCAGTGTTGACCCGGCAGAGCAGCACTTTGGACTGGAGATGTCCCAAGGTCCCTTTTGAATTTGAGTGCTGCTGAGTCTGCGATGCTTGCAGTGAACTCAGTCAAATTCTGCTTCCAAATGTATGCCGTTTCCTGCTGCAGAAGTTGGTTGCTGTCCTTCCAACACAGCTGTGGTAAAATTTAATCTCTCATTTTATAAAACAAAATAGAAACCCTTTATCTTGTAAGTTTAAATGTGGCATTACAGTTAAGGACAGTATTTTTTCAGTGACTTGTAAGATGCACCCTGTTGAGGTGTTGTTGGTGGTGCAACGTGGTGTCTCTCTGATGAGTCTCTGCACTTGTGTTAAAATTTTCCTGCTATCACTGGAAAACTTACATTTCATTCACAGCGTCTTTGAATCCTAACAACTTAACTTTTTGCTTCTCTTGATCCTCTTTGAATTGGCTGGTAGGGGGAGCTGTTGGTTGGAGTTTAGTCCATCTGGTTAATATTGTTTTTCTCTTTTATTATTATTCACTAGAGGACTGATTGTTTAAATGCTTGAGCAAAAAGACCATTTTTTTTCCAGTTACTGTGTTCAGAAAATACTAATTTGGACACAGAAAAGGAGAACTCAGGGAGCATGAAGAAGAATCTCTGACGTTCAGCTCCAAACCTCAACAACTTAATCCTTGGGAAGAAGTAATTAGTGGCATGTATTTACCTAATTCTGCCACAGCTTTTTAGAGGCTGGAGTGCTGCATTTGTAAGTAGGATGTAGCCTAGAAGTGATACCTTGATAAACTTCATTGTGCAGATCATAAAACCAGCAGGGTTCGTTTGTATTTCAAATTGTGCTCTGTTCCAGCATTTGGAAAGTGTTTGATTTGGCTGCAGTATCCTTCCCAGATCCCACCCTGGTTCAGATTGTGCTTTTTCTCTTTTCCTTTCCTGTGTTGGATGGTGTGACTGAAGCACTCCTTCGCTTTCCTTGCTGGGCTAAGAACAGAATGACAGAGTTGTTTCTTCCCTGCGGGCTGGTGTGGGAAGGAGTTAGAAATATTTTTCGAGTCTTTCAAAGTCGGGAGTAATTGAGGCTTTTTGAATTCTTCAGACTGTGGTCTGTAGCTTACCAGTAGAGATGTTATGTTATTTTGTCCTCATCTGCTTGTTCCTGGCAATTTCTAGGAATTCGTACGATCTTCACCACCAACTAGAGTCTGATGTCTTTTATAAAGACCTGGAAACCAAGAGAAGAATGCCAAGTAATGTCAGTATTCAGAACTCATAAAACTCTTGTTTGGCTCCTATTCTGGTGCTGTTTCTAGGGTCTCCTGTGACTTAAAGGCAGGTCTGGAAGAAGACTGAGAGCAATACCTGAGGAAGGCATCCGAACACGTGAGAAGTGCCTCGCAGGCTTGCCTGGCGGAGCGCAAAGGAGGAAAAACTGATTTTCAGGGACGCTGCTGAGGGTGGCTTAGCTTTCTTGTTTGCAAACTGCTTGAGCCGTAGTCAAACCACTAACCTTCATTTCAGGGTGCAGGTACTTCTTAATGTACTGCGTCTTCTTTAGGACAAGAATCCAAACTGAGGCCGCAAGTGTAGGCACTTGAGTTCAGGTCTTACACCTAGGTTAAAAAAAAAAAAATAGACATTGCTCTTAGGTTTCTTTTCCAGCCATTAGAAGCGATCTGCTCGCTTGTGCATTTGTTTTCCGCTCAGACATATAAATGACGTGGAATTATAATCTCTAAGGGTAAAACTTGCTCTCCAGGCTTGCAGCCTGACCCCTGCAGAGGGAGCTGGCGTAGAGAAGTTCCCGCGATCTCTTCCCTTCTACCTTGTGCTGCTGGAAAAATTTGGTCTGCGTACAGATGAACCTTTTCTGTTCGTTTTTCCTTATTTTGAAATGTTGACTCTTTGCTTGCAGATAATCTTTTGATCCTTCTTTGTCTGGCCCGCAAACTTGTAAATCATGTCATTCATGTCCTCGTGGTTGCCAACGGTATTAATGTTTAAAAATAAAGCAAGCCAGTATATTTTCTTATGGCAGACATCCTGGAGCCCTCTGTTTTGGTTGTTATAGGCATCATGCTGCACCAGGGCCAACAGAAAATTCCTAAGCGTAAAGTGATGGAAACAAATTTATATATAAGATACCCAGTTGAAAAAAAAAGGGGGAGGGGGGTTTGCAAATTAGGAAACTTTTTTGGGCAGTAGATTTTCAAATAAATGGCCCTGATTCAACCAAAACTTCAATGACTCATAATTGTATCAGTATAACATTTTTCCCTCCCACTGGGCTCTTTTGACTTTTCCAGCTGACTAATAAGAGTATCTGACAGTTATCTTTATTTCTGATACACTGGAAATGTACACAAGGGTTTCCAGAAACATTTTTAATACTTTAATAATGCTACTATTATCTAAGAGCTCATGGGATTCAGGAGCTATATGCTAAATGATTTCTTTTTCTCCATTGTTTAAAAAAACAACCCAACAAAGTATTTGAAATTAATTTTGGTCATTTAAAAGGATTTGACAGGCACTCTGCTGGTGAGACTCAGCAGATTAGTGATGGTTTATTTTCCAGGGATTGTTTCTTTTCAGTTTGGCAACAGGTAAATATAAAAAAAAAAATAAAATAAAAAAAATCACTTATCTGCGTGTACCTGAATGGACACACTTGGTTTGAGATGTATAATTCTGGAGTGAACTGGTTGCAAACGCTGTTGTTGGGATGCTGTACTCTTCCACAATTCTGTTATGCTTTGGGAGGCTCATGTACTTCCCCTGCTTGTGACATGCTTTAAGCTGTGCCAGACACAAAAATTCTTGGATTTCTCTAGCATTATTGGAGCTAGAAAGTATTAAAAATTACCACTTGCTTTATGCCAGATGTAATGCCAAGGAAAACTGTGGCTGATTGATTAGATGGTAATTGTACGTGAGCATTCCAGAAGCTGAAGCCCAAACTGCTCAAGCAACAGCAGAAAGAGCACTCGGGAGGCAATGTTGGCAATGCCTGGGAGCTCAGAGCAGCGGAAATTCTTGAGGAAAGGAAAAGACAGCTGGACGGCCCTCTTCCCTGACTGCCCTCAATACTTGAGTATTTCACCTTGTCTTAGAGACGACCATTTGGGCCGTGAACTTTCCTGATTTCTGAGACGCAGACAAAGCCGTAATTGGCTTCCTGCTGTTCATCCCTTCCGATTGAGTGAGGCACAGATGCGGTGCATCCTCTCGGCCCTGTCCAGGAGCAGTGTTGGGTTGCAGGCCAGTTTGCTGTTCAGCAGGAGTGCTGCTGCTTGGCAGCGCAGTGAAGGGCTGACTAACGGTTCTTGGTTCAGCTGGGGTGGGGCTAGTGTGCCTACATGAAAGAGGATTTCTTTTTCCTTTTACTTCTTTAAACATATTCTTACATACATCATTTTTCCACTTTAAAATTGCCTTGTTTACATTGTGAACTCATGCATGCGATTCAGGATATGCAAGTTTTCAGGAGTTTGCAGAACCTTATATATGTTTATATATTAGATTGGTCTTTCAATGCATAAATATGCCCTGAGATTTCCAAAGGAATTCTGCTTTATTCAAAGCACAGAGGGATATAAATAGCTGTTAATGCATCTTTGCATGTCCTGGTAATTTCACTTCCTTAAATATCTAGTGATGGACTCATCATTAACAAGCAAAGCTTTCTATAATGTGCAAGCTGCTCCTGCACAAGTAAATAATAGCAGAGCAAACTGCAAACTAAACTTGCATTTAATTTAACCACTGTATGGTACGGGCACAATTGAGTATTATGGGAGAGAGGAATATCCCTGTGAAAGTTTGTTTCAGCAAGCTGGGATTTGAAGGATAACTAGTTAGTTGAATTAGTCATGGGCTCATCAGATCAAAACCATACTTGTAGGATGTTTTGATTCCAAGAGCACATAGTCATGTGCAACACAGGCTGGAAAAGAAACCAACTCTAAATTTACAGCAGTTCTTGTTTCCATAGTAGCTTGAATTTGGATTTTGAACTACATTTCACATACCCAGAACAATCAGAAAATTTTACCCCTAGGGAAGTTTTTACACAGCTGTAAAAGGTGCTTTTTCTGAAGCAGCATCTTCTTGTCTGACACTGTGAGATGATGTTTGGGTAGAGAGATTTGAAAATTGAAGGTTAGTGAGCGCGATACTCCGTTAAAACAGGAGCATAGTCTAGTCCACTTCTGCTTCCAGGTTCTATCCTTGGCATCAGTTGAAAACTTGAGTTGGCCCTTGGCCAAAGTGCCACTCTGCCCACTGTAGATACTTAGCACTACTTCAGACAAGTTGCTTCATCCCAGTGTTTCAGTCCTTTATTTATTTTGTGGAGCTAATATGATGCTTCTCCCCTTCTTTGACTTTTACCTCTGATTTATCTCTACCTAGCAGAGCCCTGAGTTGCTCTTTTTTCCACTCCTCTGTTTTAAAGAGCCTTAATTGGTAGTATTCCCATCTCAGATGGGGCCCCTGACCGTTGCCATAATAAATCAATGTAACAATAAATAATATTTTAAACCTACAATCCCCTATATTTCAAGAGGATTTTACACTGCATCTGTGCACCCTATAGTAAAAAAAAAATCCTGCCTGCAATATTTCAGCTGACTCCTAAACATTTAATCAAAATTTATGGCAATAACCATAGTTTGAAACTTTTCTGCTGTGAATTCATTCAGTTCAGTAGTATATCAATGGATGTTTTGCAGAAGTTTTATATTCTTTAAAAACAGAGGATTTAACTTAAATATGAAAATAGAATATGTTCAATTTAATATATTCAGTTTTGGTTGTGGTTTTTTTTTACTGCCTGTGCAGTTTCTATTTCCAGTATGTCAGTCTTCTCTGTGACTGTGCGTAAGTGCACCGTGTCTGCCTCCCCGGGCACTCAAGTGTTGCACTGACAGCAGCTGCCCAAGGCAGCTCACCTGCTCAAGAACATGCCGGGGAACTTCTTGTGAGCTTTGAATAGGTGGAGCAAGTCAGCAAATTCAAAATAGTTAAGTTTTTGGTTGAACTTATCATGGACTGGTGTGTCAGATAAAGAAACCTGCCCACCAGATAGATGAGCTTTGACCTCCCGTGGAGAAGGCAGGCATGTCCTTCCCCTAAGCTGGTTGTCATTCATGTAACTCCTAGTGAATCCCAGGAGTCTGATGGGCGAAGCTGGGGACCTTGTGGAAATCTAGGGTTCTTTGCTGGTCCAAAGGAAACGTTATCAGGACTCCGGTGGTGTCCTAGAGACTCCCTCTCCTCCTGCCATCAAAGATGGTTTAGTTCCTCATGAGCTCGCAGTTCTTAGAGTTGCAGCATGATGAGGTAGACAATTCTACTGAAGCAATTGCTTGCACACTGGGTTTTTTTTTGTTTGTTTTTTATTAATTTTGTTTGCTTCTCTGGTGTTAGTTGCTGGATTCTTATTCATTTCATAGCACCATGACAATGGCAGGTTGCATTCTCACCAGTGACTGGTGACCTGGATGAGGGGATTGAGTCTACCCTTAGTAAATTTATGGACGACACTAAGTTAGGGGGGAGTGTCGATCTGCTGGAGGGTAGGGAGGTGCTGCAGAGGGACCTGGACAGGCTTGATCGATGGGCTGAGGCAAACGTTATAAGGTTCAACAAGGCCAAGTGCAGGATCCTACACTTTGGCCACAATAACCCCAGGCAGCGCTACAGACTGGGGGAGGAGTGGCTGGAGAGCGGCCAGGCAGAGAGGGACCTGGGAGTACTGGTTGACAATTGACTGAACATGAGCCAGCAGTGTGCCCAGGTGGCCAAGAAGGCCAATGGCATCCTGGCTTGGATCAGGAACAGTGTGGCCAGCAGGACTAGGGATGTAATTCTCCCCCTGTACTCGGCACTGGTGAGGCCTCACCTCGAGTACTGTGTGCAGTTCTGGGCCCTTCACCTCAAGAAAGATATTGAGGTGCTGGAGCGGGTCCAGAGGAGAGCGACGANAAAAATAATATGATGACATCATCAAGACTAGTTTGTTATTATCACTAAATAAATGAAAGAAGAGCAAAAATTTTCTTGTTGTTACATTAATGATATTTTTCCCCCCAAGTTTTAACTGTTCAAATCTGCCTTTTCATTTCTTGTTTAACCCCAGTCAATGACATGCAGATGCAGTCTGTAGGATAAATGAATTCTGGTTTCCATTGGCATCAGTGAAACTTCTGCTAATTTAGTGGCGATACCACGCAGTCCAGAGCTCTTTGCTTTCCGTTGCAGGATAATGTCATTTCACAAGAACAGTGGAGATGTCAAAGAGATGGAAGACAGCTTAGAGAACTGCAGGAGTGAAGTGTTTAATGAATTGTAATGTAAAACTGAAGAAAAGTAGTAGTTGAAAAGTAGTTGCATTGTATATGAAACTTCTGTTAAAAATAGCTCTTTTCCTGAATGATAGCAAAAAAATGTATTATGACACTTAGAAAACTGTAATCCTTTATTGTCAAAATTCGTAGGGCAGAAAAGGAGAAGTCTGGAATTCATGACAGAAAGTCTGCAGCACAGGCAGCTTGGCTTGCTAATTGCTTACTGAAAGCACTATTAGCATTTGTAAAGCTATAAACTGTTAATTTTGCTATATGATTTCAATTTGTGTTAATTTTTCAAACAAAAATTAATTTCCCCTGAACTTTTCGAAGTACATAGGTACATATAAGCCAAAGTAGTACTTACTGTTTGGTACAATTAGAATAGAAACAAACTTTGGAAAAAAAAAAAAGTAATTTATACTTTTTTTTTTTTTTCTAGTAAGTGGGTATCTGTGTTCCTGTTTGCTCACAGTATTGAGAATATATTTATTTTAAAAGCAAAGAAAAGATATTTTGAGCAATCACGTGTATAAAGAAAGTATTAATTCTGGGAGTTTGTTTTCCCGACTCTTTGGTAGAGAATCATCTTGTCCTCTGTTGACGCTGAAGTACACTGCAAACTCAGAAATTCATACTGATTAACAACCTGAATTAATCTTGCTTGCCTATGTGACTTCCCTTCTGCAACTTTCTGCTGCTGCGAGCAGCATACAGATATTTTTTCATGCGAATCATTGAAGAGGAAATAACATGCTGCTTTTCTTCTGACCTAGGTGTTAGTCAATTTGAACAGAAAATCACTCTTGTATACCTAGTTCCTAACTCAGTCTCATTCTCATCCCTAATACACTTTTTTTCCTTGCTTACGTATTTTTTTTTCTGATGTAGTGCAGTACCTCTGTCTGCAAGGACTTAATTCACATGCCTGATAATGATGAAACAATAGATTTTGAAGTATTTTTCTCAGATTTTAAGAATTTGCTTTATTTTTATTAAAAAAAGATACTTTTTTTTTTTCTCGGTAGGCATTCCACACAGCATTTGTGTTATAAATATATCTCAATGCTTCTAGACAGACAGTTCCAGTCACTGATTTGCATAGTTGCAGCCAAAACATTTCCAAATTTGTTACTGATATTACTAAGCAGTATCTGTCTCTCCTATAAAAATATTTTGTTGCTGTCAACTGATGTACTTTTGCTGCACAGTTTCCTCCTGGAAGCTTCCATCCTTCCTACTCCTGTGGTTGCTGAGAAACTGGACAGCATTGAAAGACTCAGTGGCTAATATATAGTAAGATACAAGATTAATTTATATTAATATGCCTTAAAGTAGATTATACATGTAAGTTTTTAATACCAGTGATGAACCACACGATAACTAGACCAATGCAAAGCAATGGACAGTATGAGGAAGTACTTAACGCTTTATTTTTGTTTCTTAACAAGTGTTTCTCTAAAGCTCAAATTATCCCTTGACTAGTGGAAGACAATCTGTTAATTGAAACCCAGGCTACTTTTTTCTTTCTCAAGGCCCAATTTAGACTAGATTTCAAAAACCAAATAAACAACAGTCTGCCTGCCCATTAAAAAGGAGTGTGTCAGGTTTCTGTGTAATTAAGTCTTTTAAATAATCTCCACTTCACCGTTTGTGAGAGGTCATGGAATCTTTAAGGACTTACTTTGCCATCACCTTTTGGCCCAGAGTGATGGGGCTATGCTTAGGTGTTGCAGGGTGGGAAGGATTTACTCACTGAAGTACAGCTTCAGGTAAATCAACAGCGTGCACTGTATGCAAGCGGTGCTCTGTGGAGTATGTGCATTAAAAAGTAGTGAGGAAAGGGTTTTGTCTGCACTGACACTTAATATGCAGCCTGTAACAGATGTGCTGACCAGTTAAATGCAGGTTTTGAGTGGAATAAGCTGTCACTCTACAATTTGTCTGTATTGCAAAATTTACTTTAGAAAAGGCATTGCAAATGCTGGTGTGCAGAAGCTGTGTGTGACCCCTGTGTGGTACAGCTTTGCTCTGCTCTCTTCCCTGAACCCTGGCGATGGCTAGGACTCTCCTGCCACTGTGCTCCTGCTGCCTGTGTTGGCCACGCTGGGTCGTCTGGATCAAAACTGGCACCAGAGGACTAAAGGTAGAAAAATCTGTAGAGGGTGGGATTCTAAGGGCACTGGGACTTCTTGGGAAAAGAGCCCAGAGCTGGGAAGTTTAACAGAACTCTCAGTGCACAAGGCAAAACCCAGAGATTTGGAAGTAGTAAGACATTTCAAGGAGGAGACATTTGTGGTGGAGGTGTCCCAGTGATCTCCTGGGCAGGGGCACTGGCATTGTGACTGGAAGCTGTAGGAGTGCAGCTTGGAGCTGCCTAGATGAGGAGACTGGGACAGGAGAGAAATGCACTGCAGCACTTCACTGCAGCTAAAGCGTAGAGTGGCTGCAAGTGTTGCGCAAGGCTCACCACTGCTTAAGGACAAAGTAAGGTTGTGGGTAATGTCTCAGATCGGCAGCGGAGAGGAGTGGCTCCTCTTTACTTTCAGCCTTGTAGCACTGCTCCTCTGCTTCGGTGGATCAGTAACCTGCTGCACGTCGTACCAGACTTTGCAAAACTCAGTCGAGCGTGTGATGTTGAGGGCCTGGAAAGAGATGTCTTTATATCCGCGTTGTTACTCTGTGCAAAGAAAAAGGTGCGAGTGAAGGCTACAGAATGATTAAAGAGGAGAGTAAAAGACATAACAGAACGGTCACGGCTGTGAGCAAATATGTCCTAGGTGCTGTAGAAAAAAACCAGCGCATAGAGGTGTGGTTAAAGATTCAGTTACAGCAGCCACGCACAAGGGTATTAAAATGAAAGTCAAGATGAATCTGGTATTTCCTGCCTTTTTAATCAGACCTTTGAAAGTTTGCTTGAGTGGCTGTGCATGTGTGGTCACAAACTGGTGCGCAGGCATCTATCGTTCTTTCACTCTATCTGTTCTGAATCGCTAGAAATCATTAGCATTTTATGGGCTAAAACCAAAGAATATTCACAAACTCAAAATCTCCAGAGAAAATGACAGTTTTTGCATGAAACATTTACTCTTGCAATGTGTTAAATATATCAGAAGACATGTCTGGCTCAAGATACTGTTGAGCTGAAAATAGGTGGGAGCCTGGGAAAACAGTGTATGCTTTTGTTCTGTTTTTACTCTTTCCTAAGTACCTGTGCATGGGTTGCTGCATCAGGCTGGGTATAGAGCTATATGAACTTGTACTCTCATCCAGGACATCCATTCCTGTATCACCACAACTTAATAGGGCAAAGTAAATAAAAGCAAATTCATTGAAACATTTTTGAAGTTTTAATGGCAGCACTCCTGGTACCTGAAAGGGAGGAAAAAAAAATAAATAAGAAAATTATGGTTGTCAAAGATAAGTGGAGTGTCTTGCATTTTTTTTTTTTTTTTGGAATCAAATGAGAAAATTATGTTTTAATTTAATTGTAGTTTTGAAAAATATTCACCTAAAAGGGGGAAGGTTTGAGAGAATATACAAATATTCATGAAAGGGTCTAGAAAGAGCAGTCTTTGAAGAGAGTGCTGCAATGCTTGGGCTGCCCTGTTGGTATTGCTGACTCTGCTTCACCGTGGAGGAATATTGGGCTCGGTCAGGCAGGTGGTCACTGAAAGGATTAGTTTTGGCTTTTGGAGTCGGTACTTCAGACCCAGCCTCAAATCTTTTCAGGCATGGAATTTCTTCAAATGTGTAGCCCTTTATTAATTTTAAAATAGCTAAACTGAGGTTGGTTTAGTTTTTTTCTTCAATGTTCATTGAAAAAAACTGCTGCTAACTGAGTCTTTACATGCCATATTTCAACCCCAAGCAGATTTTTATGGCTAAGTAATAAGCCCCTGGAAATGGGGTTTTATAATGGAAAATGCATCTTAACCGTAAGTAGAATGGCACCGTAACAATAACACAGATTTGGAACCTACAGAATGCCTTGCTCCCAAGGGTGGTGTAACAGTGAAAGTGAGTGCAATAACAGTGTAATTTATCATAAATACATAACATATTTTATGATGATTTCATTGTGTTGAAAAATTTAACCTCACAGATTTTAATAAAGCAACCAACTGGTAAACTTAATGCAGTTGGGTTTCTTTTCCTTTACCTAGAGGTCGCAGCAGAGTGAAGCTGGTTAATAAAAGATAGATTTCCTTTCCTTTTGACTAGTTTATGAAGCTGAAAAATGATTAGGCACATCACTGGCATGTGGCAGAGCTGATTCCTACAGTTCTTCAACTGGCAGTGAGTAAACCATTATGGTTAAACTGAATAATCTGTTTTCCCTCATGTACGTGAAATGCAGTAAGTGATCTAAGAGACGTATATCAAAACCAGGAGAATTTCCATCTTCTATGAAACAGAACAAACAGATAAACGTGTACTGGGCTACCTTTGGGGCAAGTTGGTCGCAAGGAGAGGTCCACAGCAGGGACAGATTCTTAGTTTTCAGTGATATAGCGAGAGCTCTTTTTTGTGGCCATGTTCTGCCTAAATTGAAGTGGCATCAGGGACAACCACGAATCAAAGCAGAATTCACATAGACAGTTTCCTTGCCCAGTAACCAACCTAACACCTGTAATACCTTCCTCATAAAATAAGAATTATTGAATTTTCAGCTTTGTTTATCTTCCCATCCTATAGAATTTATAGATTATAAATTGAGAAGTAGAGGTTAGGTTTTTATGTTACTGTACATTGCTTTGTTTCACTATTATGTTGGTCTCAGTTATAATTTAAAGGAAAAAAAAACCTGTAATTTAAGTTAATTTTTTTGGGGTTTGTTTTGGAACCTTTAGGATAGTTTCAATTAAACTTGAGAGAACTTATGGATCAAGTATATGTTGTACACTGATACCGTATACCAATAATAATAATTATTATTTTTAAAATGCTTTATATGTAAAGTTATGGTGCTCACAATTGAAGCTTAATACTGCAGGCAAAGCCCTTAAGACTTGGAAACAGTTGTCTAAAATGAATAAACACAATAATTCTGAATTAAAACTTCTATTGAACATCTAGAGAACCAAAAATGAATGGTATTGCTTACTCCTTTTCAACCATTCTTCCGAGAGCCCTTTCCTGAGAAGCTGGGAATCTCCCCAAGAGATTCTAAAGATGCCATTCCTACAAAATGTGAATGCAAACTGATTTTCATTGTTTTTATTGGGATGTGAATTGGATTGATGACTGGTAATGGAGAATGTGCTTGATGTTATAGTATAGATCGAGAACCAAGTGAATGAGAAATTAGATATTACCAGATGTCACATTTTTGCATTTTTGTTCTAAAATATTTGGTTTGGTCTTGTAAATGATTTTGATCCCCCTTTCCTCTATAATCATGACATGAAATTGACAGTAGATCGAAATAACCTGAAGTCAGAATGTTTCCAATTAGAGTATAGCCTATGTCTGAAAACATTTGGCCTGTGGGCACAGTGGTTTTTTGGTTTGTTTTGGTTGGGTTTATTTTCAGTATGGCAATCACTTCCTTTCTCCCTTGTCTCCCACAGATATTGATTTTATTGTAATTCTCACCAACAGAGACGTGAAGAATTTACTAAGAAAACTGAGTGACTAGGCAGAAGTTAGTTTTATTTATTTGTTTATTTATTTATTTTGATATGCTGGAAGCTACTATCAGTGAGCCATAAAGCCCACAGTTATTTCTTTGGTCATTTTGTCACCAGCTAAGGGAGCACGAATGAGTTGCTGGGCAGTATTTCAGTTAATATTTCTTTTCAGTGATAATGGGATGTCGGTCTCCTGAAAAGTGTCCTTTTAGAAGACCATGCACAGTAAACCTGCAGACTTAACGTTTAACTTGGCCTGACAAAAATCGCAGCAGTTTTAAAAATGCTATTACTGATTCCTTGAAATTGCTTGGTAGTTCATCATTGCCTAACACTTTGCAAGTTTTAAAGTTTTTCATTACAGATTGCAAAGGCAGAAAGATGGGGAAAAGGGATAGAAAGGGGAAGAAAAAACAAGTTGGGATTTCTATACAGTAGAATCAATTCAAAGCTGACAGAAAACTGCTTACTGTTGTCCTGATACAGGATTTTGTGGTAGAAAAATTTGCTTGTCGTTTATGATAAAAAATGAATATTTTTCGATCAATAATGTTTATATAAAATAAAAATTACTGTCTCTGAATTCAGTGCACCTTCTCTTTGAATGGACTGGAGAATTAGAAATTACCTGAACCTTCATTCAGAGTGTTTCCAGGACTTGCATGGCGCTATTAATTAGCTCCCATAAATGGTGTACACTCTTTTTACGTAATATCAGCATTCTTGACACCCTGAATTCAAATGATTTTTTGATCCAAAGGCAAGGTAACTGCAGTACTCGAACTGCACTGTGCCTTGAAGCTCCCCTATGAACGCAGTTGTGTGTCTGTGTGTGTCCCCCAAGTCCTTCCACCTATGCCCTAAACAATGTATGACTTTTCTTTCTCTTTTTCTCATTTGCTCTCAGGACCTTCAGACTGAATATCTCTCCAAATAATTTACTTGCTTTAATTGCATGAAGTTCCAGGCTTCGAGTACCAGCCTTCCAGGCTTCCAGCCCGAACTTTGACTTTCTTCTATTTTTTTGCCACTTCTTCATGGCATTTGCTCTCCAGTAGTGAAGATGTATTCTCACTTTGCTCAACTGTTTTCTTTACCAACTTGTTACATTTTCAGATGAACATTTTATGCTTTCTCATTATGCTTCTCACATTTAGGAGATCCCATATTCATCTGCAAAATTGTGTGGTGCCTACGAAAAATCAGTGCAGATTAGTTGGATGGATATGAATCGGTGCCCGTTATAGTTGGTGATCGATATTGTCTATGATTTCTTTCTTGCCAATGTACGTTAGACTTCCTTGCTTTATAATTAAATCTCAGCACTCAAAGATGAATATATTTTTCTTCCTTTTTACTTTTTGTTCAAGCCTTAATGGGAGTATTGGTCAGTCTTTAGGATCTGTGATTATCAATAGTAATGCCCCAAAAAATTATACTTCGATATGGACCTCCCAGTCCAAATCTACATAAATGTAACTGGTTTGCAGTTGGATTTGTGTATTCCTGAACATAGTTTGAAAGCTGATACATTCCTATCTAGTTTTTAAAGAATTACTGAAGACAATGTTATTTGACCTCATTGTTTCTTTGATGTAGTATCATGAAATAAATTGAAAACTATTGCACCATACTTCATACGTTGCGTAACCCGTGTTGAGTAGTTTGCCCTTACTTTCTATGTCTCCTTTGAGAGGAAATATTAGAATGAAAGCCCTTTTTTTTTTTTTCTTTTCTTTATTTCCCCCCTCCCCCCTTTCCTTAGCAAATAAGTGCTTTTTATCCAGAGTTGGCTTTGGCAGGTCTATTGTCCTATATAAAAATTCATACTTTTTTTTGGTACATTTATATTTTTCTCCTACTACTCAACTTACAATAGATCAGATCAAAACTCTCACTAGCAATTTTGTGGACGTATTTTCTGTATTTTGTGAAAAGCTCTTGGAAGCAATCAAAATACTGTATGAGGCTGGAATTTTACCTAGTTGTTAATTGGCAGGTTAAACTTTTATGGGTTTCTGGTACCCTGGCGATACATGACTATTAAAAATCGCAGGTGGTTCATGGGAAAGGGAGAGGTGTTCCTGTGCTAGTAATGTATCATAAAACTGTATATTTCATGTGCCTGTTGTGAAAGTGCAGACTTTAATACTTTTTCACAATATAAGATGATTAAAGAATCTTTATGGATCTCATTACCTAAGATTTTTCTCTGTGAACATTGAAAAATATAATGCTTATGGATAAGACCAGCAAAAATAATTAGCCTCTGTTGTGCCTCCTTTGATTTAACAAAAGCAGTGTGGTATCAAACGTCCTCATTCGTTCTCAGCTTAAGTTTGTCCTTTAGCCCAAAATGCTGTAAATGATTCAGCCATTTTCCTTAACTCTGGCACGATCAAGCAGAGGAGGTGAAAGGGTAGGACTGTTGGTTGTTTGAACTACAATAAAATACTATGGCATGTTTCACAGGGTCACAAAATCATGGAGTTGTTGAGTTTGGAAAGGACCTCTGGAGATCACCTCTAAGCATATGGAAGAAAAGAAGATTATCAAGAATAGCCTGAATGAATTTACCAAAGGGAAGTCATGTTTGACTAATCTGATAGCCTTTTACAACGGAGTGACTAAATGGGTAGATGCAGGGAGAGCAGCAGATGCTTGCCTTGACTTCAGCAAGGCATTTGACACTGTCTCCCATAACATCCTCATGGGTAAGCTCAGGAAGTGCGTGTTAGAAGAGGGGATGGTGGGATGGGTTGAGAACTTACTAAACGATAGAGCTCAGTGGTGTGATCAGTGGTGCAGNTGGTGTGATCAGTGGTGCAGAATCCAGATGGA
>VWZK01020029.1:0-12764 GCA_013396935.1 Baryphthengus martii
GGCAATGGTTTTAAACTAGGGCAGGGTAGGTTTAAGTTAGACATTAGGAAGAAGTTCTATACGATGGTGGTAGTGAGACACAGGAATGGGTTTCCCAGAGAAGCTGTGGATGCCTCATCCCTGGAGGTATTTGAGACCAAGCTGGATGAAGCTTTGAACAACCTGGTCTAGTGGGAGAAGTCCCTGCCCATGGCAGGAGGTTGGAACTAGATGATATTTAAGGCCCCTTCAACTCAAATCATTCTATGATTCTATGATATTTTACCATAAAGGTGGAAGCATTTTATAGCTGTGAATCCTCCTTATAATAGAATATTCTACCCAATAACAAAATTATCATCTATTTTTCAAAGAATGGAGCAAAAATGAGATTGAGAGGTGTGGCTAAGGCATACAAATATCAAGTCAATGTTAATATTAAAGTAAGAAGAGTATTAGCTGTTTTGGTGCCCCACAAGCTTTTACCAATTTAAGTCGTTAAGTGCAGCAGGATTTGACTGTTTGTTATGAATTACATGGGTTTTTTTTAAAAAAAAAAAAAGAGAATAGTTCCATAATGTGCAGTATGTCAAGTGTGATATAGGATTTAGACATTTTTGCATTGTAATAACCATATAAACAATGAATGTGAGTGCTCGTTCCCTTTTTATTTTAAAATATCTTTGCTTCCTTCCAATCCAGAGCAAAACTGACATTTTAAGCCTCTCAGTAATGAAACAGAATCTCTCTTCCCCTTCTCTTTTTCCTTTTCCTTTCATAATACCATGTATCAGTTTTCAGAGAAACATATTCTTAACTCTGGCAAAACTACTTCACCTACCAGTTATATTGTAATCTAATTTCTAGATTAAGTTCTCTCCTCTTGCCTATCTACATCTTTATGAGGCTCTTCTGATTTTTCCTCTGAGGCAAATGAAGCGGAACGAATGACCTTCAAATACTTTTATAACTATGGTTCCATTATCAGTGCAAGAATGGTAATTAAAGAAGATTGGGACACTAAGAGAGGACTAGTTTTCTGAGAACAGTAATTTTAAGCTTTCACAATCAGTGTATCTGTTGAAAACTGCTGTAAGAATTTTCTGGTTCATCATTTGTCGTTGGCTAGTCATACATATTTTACACATGCTGCCATCTGTTTCTGTAGCTAGACAGAGTGACTACCACTCATTGACAGGCAGTTGTTAGCGCTTTATATAGGTACTAAATACCCACATGTATGTTCTATGGTCTTGATTTCAATCAGACAGCTGAGGCCTAGGTGTGAGCCTTCAATGGAAAATGGAGATGTTATTGCAACATCACTATGCTTTTTGCATCCCCTTGGAATGCATAAAAGCAGCAGGAAATTGCAGTGAAGAGTTCATTATTATGCTCCAGCCATTAAAAGGAAAAAAACTCTCCAACCAGCCAAAAAATATTAGAGCTCATCTTACCAGTTATTTGATCTGCCTTGATCAAGTTGATGGAACTTACACAAGAACATCAGGAGTAGGCTGCAGTCACAGCTTTCTTTTGTTAAATAGACATATTCCAGGAACTAGGGCTATACAGCTGCAAAAAGAAAGAATGTTGTTATTAATTTAGAAGAACTACCTGATGAAAAAAAAAACAAAACAAAACAAAAAAAACCACCTTTAAACATTTTAAAAATTGTAAATATTCTTACTGCTCCATGACACAATGAAGATAGCTTTAGTCTGTCCGACCTTGGTTAAGTCAATCTCCTGCTAACTTTGTAAACATTCTCTTCGTGTGCTGCATTAGTGAGCTTGGCCTTTGCTGATGGGAAGGAGGGTGAAAGCAGGTTTATTGAGGTCTATTACGTTCCCATTAACCTGAATAGCAGAGACACTTTCTGTCATTTTAAGTGTTCATACTCTGAATTCAGCAGCATTGAAGTCAATCACCTCTGCCCTTACTAACACATGTCATTATAATCAAAGGAAATGACTAAAAAGCTGGAGTTCTGCATCTAAATCTTGCATATCAGGCTTGCCTTGTATTCATGGGAAATATGTCCTTACGGATATGAATATTAATGCTTTAAAATGGCAATCTATGTGAATAGTTTTGCCCCTTTATCTCTTTGTTTCCTCTTTGAACTTCAACATTTGTTTGGTATTTCATAATTGTACCCTTTCTGTCACTAAACAGACATGAACATGGCCCTCTGGTCAAGGCTGCGTTCAGGTTCTTCAACCTATAACTCTTGGCAAGAAAAAAAAGTTATGGCCTCAAAGTAATTAGAGGGTGCCTTATAAAATCAAATCAAAAGCATGCATAAAGAGGATCACTGGAAAAACTTGGTGATCCCGAAGAAAATGTTTATTTACCTATATCTATTTGGTTTCAAGAATTGGTTTTATTATTTTTTAACTTCGATCTTCCAAGCATACATGTGAAATTGTAAGGTTGGTTAGCAAATACACCATGAAGATAACAGGGTTTGTGTTTGTGAATAGAGCTGTGTCTGAGACTTGGGTGTAGGAAATTACTTTGACTCTACTTTTAATAATTTTCTTTTGCAGTTGCTTTGTTTGCTTTTACATGCCCAGGTTTCTTGTACTGCCTGGTGAATACATTCCAGAGACAACATCTGCATGTCAATCATGCACTTGCAATTTCCTTCTTTTTACTGGAAAAGATGTAATTGCATGTCACTTCGCACTGGTCAGGTCAATGTGTTAATACTGGACCTCATTCATACCAATGCTTTCCTTTTGTATATCAAAAATCTTAGGCTCATCGTAATATTAAAAGGTATACTACAGAGTAGTTCATTAATATTTTAGACAATATAGTAGGAGAAGAAATTAATCCGTCAGTATGGTTTGTTTTTCCTTTGGACTGTGAGTGCTTCTTCCCTCAAATTCTCAATGCTCACAGTTCTGATGCATGAGAGAAGAGTATCTTTTAGAAATTTCACGATGTAGATTTTGTGGAGTTGCTGACCTTACTTACGGTATTTTCAAAACAGAGTGCATTTTTTTTTTTCCTGTCTACAATTTGTAGAAAATACCAAGAAAGTTGAAAAAGATTGAATGATGAATGAATTTTAGATTAAACTGTTTATAGAAATCATGTACATGTAATATTAAGTAACAATGCGGATAAGGAGACAAGGGCCAACCTTTAGGATGAGGGTGAAGGTTTTGTTTAGACTCCTAAATAGCAGAAATTAAGAATGAATCTAATAGCTACATGGAGCTAGAAGTTTAAAAATACAGGAATCACAGCCCAGGTACTCCTTGTGTCTTGTTTCATTCTTTTTCTCTGTGACCGGTGAAAAAAAAAAAATATGATGTGCCAGAAGTTGGCTTAAGATAAGAGTTACATTAAAATGTATGCTAAGCTTACACTATAGCACTTCTTTGCTGTTATCCAGGTGCTACTGAGGAATGTCTTCTGCAAATTACAAATTCGGCAGTTTAATGAGTCTGTCAAACTTGCCAATAGTCAGGGAGAGAAAATGGGTAATCATCAGGAAGAAAGTGTGAGGTGATATCTTTACTAAGATGTAGAATGCTAATAGCAGCAAATAAGCATGAATATGAGCAACCTCTATCTGAAAATTATAAGCCTTGTTGTAGTGTCTCTGTGCTTTATAGTACAGCTAGCAACCTCCAAAGTGGCTCTTTTTTACTGGTTATTGTGTGCCAATTATTTTCTGCAGTAAAGTTAATACAGATAAAAGAAGCCAATCTTCTTGTGATCGCCTTTTTAGTTAATTGTTAACTTTTAAATTTGACATGCAGCTTTGTGTTATTAAGGTTACTTTCTTAACACTGAAAAGATGTTTCCACAAGAAGGTTGAAGACGTTAAAGGAGAACTAAGCAAATTCTCACTACCTCATAAGGTGATCTTTTCTCTGATGAATTTTTAAAGATATCAAAAGAGTAAGTCTCATTCTTTCCTGTGTAGTCTTTGTTACAGGGTATATAATAACTGCAATGTCTACTGCTGGAGTTCTCGCTCTTCTGTAATTTCAACTATCAGGAGTTTTTCCGTTAATTATTCTTTTGTTTGTAATCTAGAGACATCCACAATGTTTAAACACTGTAAAATAGAGTGAACAGAGAATATCAAGGGAAATCAAACCTCCTTGTTTATCTGTCATAGTATGAAGCATTTCAGTATCTGATTTGTTTAATTCCTTTACTTTGTAAGTATGAAAAATAATGATGCAGTCAGATATGCTACTTGGAAGCTTAGATAACAAGAAAAAATTACACAGCAGGTTATTATTGACTTTACATGAAATTCATTCAGAGTTCAGCTGATCATATTTTGTCTTTTTTTTTTTCCACCTATACTTTGATATAGAATAGATTTTTAACACCTTTTATCAGAGACTTGTACAATATTTAGTAATTAATAACTGGATTTGCTGATAAATTGTAAAAGCTCTTCTTCTTTTCCATGGAAATGCGTCCCTTTTCATTTGGGTTCTGCCTTCTAGTTGATTAAAACTTCAAAATGAAATCATAAGTCCTCAAAAAAACCTAGTACTACTATGTATTTTGATGAGGTTTAGTGAACTCGAGTGATTCCTATCTACTAACTTGAGCATTGTTTATATAGTACTGAGAAACTTGACTAACATTGTGGGTTTCTTGATCACAAATATATCTAATGAAGGGGAATATTATGTATTAAAATTAACACTGCAATCTGTCTGTTTTATTAGGTACATGATAGTGACAATAATGGTAGTTCAGACTACCTTGTTTATGCCCAATGTATGCATTTTCATGATGTATTAAAAGAAGCATATTAGATGATTTAAAGAATTTTTACTGGCCTTTGTGTAACTGTGCAACAGTTTTTTATAAAAAGATCTTTCTCTTAAAATTTACAGAATCAAAGAATGTTAGCGGCTGGAACGGATCATAGAGTCCAACCCTCCAGCCAGAGCAGGACCACCTAGAGTAGGTCACACAGGAACGCGTCCAGGCAGGTTTTGAATATTTCCAGAGAAAGAGACTCCACAACCTCTCTGGGCAGCCTGTTCCAGTGCTCTGTCACCTTCACTGTGAAAAAGTGTTTCCTTGTGTTTACATGGAACTTCCTATGCTTCAGTTTGCATCCATTGCCCCTTGTCCTATCATTGGATGTCATTGAGAAGAGCCTGGATCCATTCTCCTGACACTCACCCTTTACATATTTATAAGCATTAATAAGGTCATCCCTCAGTCTCCTCTTTTCCAAGCCAAAGAGACCCAGTTCCTCAGCCTCTCCTCACAAGGGAGATGTTCCACTTCCTTCATAAGCTTAGTGGCTCTGTACTGGACTCTCTCCAGTAGTTCCCCGTCCTTCTTGAACTGGGGTGCCCGGAACTGGATCCAGTACTCCAGGTGGGGCTTCACCAGCGCAGAGTAGAGGGGGAGGAGATCCTCAACCTGCTGGCCATGCTCCTTCTAATGCATTCCAGGATGCCATTGGACTTCTTGGCTGTGGGGGCGCATGGTTGGCTCATGNCAGGATGCCATTGGACTTCTTGGCTGTGGGGGCGCATGGTTGGCTCATGGTCACCCTCTTGTCCACCAGGACTCCTAGTTTTTTTTTCCCCAGATCTGCTCTCCAACGGATCAGCCCCCAACCCGTGCTGATCCATGGGGTTGTTCTTCCCCAGATGCAGAACTTTACACTTGCCCTTATTGAATGTCATTAAATTTCTCCCCACCCAGCTCTCCAGTCTGTCTAGGTCACGCTGGATGGCAGCACAGCCTTCCAGCGTGTCAGCCACTCCTTCCAGTTTTGTATCATCAGCAAACTTGCTGAGGGTACACTCCATCGCCTCGTCCACATCATTGATGTAGGTATTGGACCCAGCATTGGATCTCTTTTCAAGCATTCTGCTTATCGTCAGTATAAAATGAAAATCTTATCATTCTTTAATGTTTTACTGCTAAAGAGAACATAAATATAATTTTGCAGCATGCAAAGCACTGGGATAGCCTGTGAAATCAAAGACAATATAAAGCAGCGAAATGATCAGATCTGATTTCTTTTGGTAAAAGATGACATGTTGCCCTTAAAGTCAAATGACCTCTCACACTTTGTTATTATTCTCTTTATTATCTCTATCCTGCATGGCTGTTAAAGTGGAAATTTCTCATCACTACATGTGCTGTTTGAAAAAAAAATATATTGTCACAAAAGAAAGTATGGATGTTACAAATTTAAGCAAAATTACATCAGAATATAGGTTAGATGGTAAATCCTTAGGGAAATGGTTAATTGGAATTCCCAATATCGATTATTTAGATACTCAAGCCCTTAATCCTTTACTGTGTGGGGAAGCGAAATGATTAATTTTACCCAATTCTGTTGGATTTTTTCCCTGTCTTTTCACCAATAAAGGATTTGAATCTGATGTTATTTCCAGAGGAAATAAAAAAGAAATAGTATTTATAAATATAATAGATTTTACAAACCTCATTGTGATGTAACTAATATCACTAACTGAATGTGTGGGTGAACTGCGTTCTTGAAAAATAGGTAAGTTGTTTCCATGTAGTGGTTATTGCTTAAAAAAAAATGCTACTTTGTGAAAGCTAGATGATAACTGATTAGTTCTATCATCATTTCTGAGAATGAACAAACTGCAGATGCTATACTACTTTTAAATTATTGATATATTTGCAGAGAACCTCCAGGACACTTTCAGGCAGAGCTATTTTACTATCAGGAGTGCTCTCTTTTTTTTTTTTTTTTTAGGACACACATAACCAGGCCTTTTTGGCCATCTAGTAAACATAAACTCAGTTATCTCTTGTAAGTTTATACACAAATTATCTTTGCCAATCAATTCACTTACACTTTCTTTCCACTTTAAGGTATTAGGTCTTTGGAAGCTCTAGTTGTACATATTACTGGTTTTGGTACGTTTCTCTTTGACCTTACTAAATATACTCTGTTCATCATTGGTTGCTCATGAACTAAGAGTTTCCACATCAATTATCTGTTATTTAACAAGATTTGAAACGTTGATTGTTAGGTTTGTTTATAGGAACTAATTTTTAGAAATAGATAAATTATTTTTGAAATTCTGGAATTATTTTACTGATGGCAACATTTGTATGTATAACTCCTTCACTAAATTAAAACAGTACAATTTTACTAATTGTATGACAACTATTGTGATGGAAAGTACATTTTGATTTTTCTTAATAGTGAGGTAAATATGCCTTGAATTCCAGTTTTTTTACAGATGACATCCTGACTAATAACTATCTACATATAGGTGGCAATCAATAATCTAAGAATCATGAAACTACAACTTTGCCACTAAACCTTTGGTTTGAAGAAAAGTGCTGTAATTTATTTTTAAAAAAAAAATAAATAGTTAAAAAGAGTTGGGAGTGAAAAAGTATCCACTTAAATTTCTGTGATTTATTATGTATTCTAGAATCCCCAATGAAATGTATATGCTTCTTTAAAAAACAATTACTATATTTTAACAAGGATTTTTATCAGAAAATATGTATTTGCCTAAACAAATCTGTGGCTTGTTTGGAGAGAATATAAAATGTTTTAATTGAAATTGACTTGAGGAAATCATCTCAATTCCAGCTTAAAATATTTGATCCCATAAGGAAGGCGCTCCTGGAATTACCAGGATGCTGGTGATCAGGTGTCCCCATTAGCTAGAAGAAAAATAGAAGATAGAGCATAAATTTGAGTCTTAAACACAAATACCATACAGGAATAATCTCCATAGCTTTAATGAAGTATTTTGTATGTTTATGTTTCATTCTGATTTGGAAATAGATTTATTTTGTTTTTAAAATGAAATTGAAACATAAACATTTTTTTTTTTTCAATGGATTTTGAGACTCATCACTCTCCCTTGTGGCAACATTTTTACATTAGAATTTTTGAGGGCTACATAAGTTTTTAATATTCTGAAGTAAAGCATTGGACCAAGAATTGATTACAGGCTAGTGAGAAAAACCTGTAATACTTCAATCTGCACTTTCAATCAATAGTTAAAGTGTGTACAGAGGCAAAAAGTGTTTATATCTGTGAAATATAATTCTATGTACTACTACAAATATGCATTAAAATTGTTGTTCTTTGTTGATATTCATACTTTCAGGCTTTATTTTCAGATGCAAGCCAAAATAAAGAAGTAAAATCATTGAAAAAATGGTTTTCAAATTAAAGTACATTAAAATTCTTGCTTAGAAAAAAAGCTTATTGCATATCTTTAGATGGAGGTGACTGTTAGCTGAAAAATGCTTCTAAGCAAAGCATGAGGAAGGAAAGAGCTGTTTCAAAATGATCTAGCCAATTGCATGCTTAACAACATGACAACAAATTAAATTCAGCATGGATAAATGGAAAAAGTGCACGAATTACTTTTTTGCCTTCTAACAGATTTCAATTAGTACGGTGCAGTCATGTTCAAAAGTAAAACAATATGTCAATTAAGATTAAAAATCTGTTAAGATTAAAAATCTGTATTGAGGAGTATTTTATTGTATATAATTTCTAAAACACTGACAAAGGGTACTTAGGTCAATTGATAGAGACCCAAATATTAGACAAAGTCTCAGTTTAATACATTCTAGACTGATGATTGTGAGACCTCTGCCTGCTGTCAACATTTCTGTCAGATGTTTTTAATCCATATGTATATTATTTTAAAACAATAAATCTATGTAGAATCACAGAATTGCTTAGGTTGGAAAAGAACTTTAGGATCATTTAATCCAATTGTTAACCTAACACTGCCAAGTCCACCAATATATAGTGTCCCTAAACAACACATCTACACATCTTTTAGAAAATACCTCAAAAAGTTGAAAATTGTGACCTACCTGCCTACATGACAGCATTACCAAATAATAAGTTATACTCTAGCTTGTAGTTGCATAAAATCTGTTCCTTTCTGGCAGTAAGTTATTGGGATACCAGTAGTTTTTTTTATGAAGAAGTCTTTTATGCAATACAGTGTTCTTGAGAGATTTCAATTTTGTACCCCTAGTCTGATTATCATCATATTCTAAGTGAAATAATAATTCATAACATTCTGGTTACATTATGGACAAAATAAAAAAGTTTATATATAATATCAATTACTTAGACAATACTCAAATAAACTTCCTATTCAAAATTATATTCGATTTCATAGCAATCAAAAATATATTGTAAAATTAGGTAGGAGTTGTTGTCTTTAACATTAACAGTCCCTAAGTAATGAACCATCAAAAGTAGCAGGCACAGTAGACTAAAGACAGGAAACAGAAGTAAACAAAATCAGGACCAGGGTAAAATCTAGTATCAGATTTTGAAGTACAGACATCAGTGAGGAAAGTTTGATTTGATAAAGATGAAATACTAATCTAGCAGAGTAAAATCACTATCTTAATTTCCTTTAAGTAAAAATTCTAGAGAATTACTTAAGCAATTAACGTTTTTGTAATGAATATGTTTTGCTGGAAGCCTTATATATCACCTTTATAAGTATGTTTTCCTTTCTTGGATATCATTAATTCTGTAGGACAACTTTATTACTTAATTGTTTAGTTAAGAGAGCTTAATACAGTGGGACAGCCAAAAGTGCTTCTCTAGCTTGTGTTATGAAGCATCTGAATATGCAGAGTTCAAGGTACTGTGAATATCAATAGGTGACCTACAATCTCCTTAAAGCTTGCAATGTGAAGCCTGAGATCACTTAGACAAGGCAATCCTTCTGGGAAATATGGGCTGCTTTTGCTCAGCATGGCACTCCTGTGAAGTTCAAAAGCTCTTTATCCCAGATGGCAGGCAATTTTCTTGCACGGGTGGTAAGGGATGTTGATATAAAAGGAGAGAGTGAAAGGAGTGCAGTTCTCATAGTGGACTTTTTTCATGGGCAAGACACACTGATTGTCCATGCTGGTCTGTTGACCGTTTTAAACAAGCTGCAAACAGAAAAAAAAAACAAAAACAAAAACAAACCAACACACACACACACCCCCTGCAAAAAAAAAAAAAAAAAAAACCACACAAAAAAAACCCCAAACTCATGAAAACAAAAAACAAAAACGGAGAACGGACTCAAAATTTGGTGAAATATGCTACCACAGTCTTATTTTCTTACCTTAGATTTATTCAGATGCAGTATTTACATTTTTGTTTCTTTTTTTCTTGCTATGCTGCAACATAGTTGATAGTTACCTACACTGTTGTTTTGCTTTATAGCCCCTGATATGAATTATATTTAAGATTGTCTTCGAAAGTGTTCTATAGTTTATTTCTAAATAGAATCTTTGTTTGTTTCTAAGTAACAAAAATAAACAAACAAAATCAAAACAGTCGGCCATTAATTACTCAAATATGTCCTCTATTCCAAAAGCTGGAAGAAAGGTGCTTGTACTATGTATATATACTTATAACTGAGGAAGATGTGGAAAAATCAATAAAGTTACTGCATTCAAATTTATGTTTTGAAGAAAAGGTTGCTACATTTGAACACACAAAAACACTACCAGTTCTAAAGAGTAATACTAGAAATAAGAATGGTTTTCTTTCTTGAAAGTAGCAACTCCAAGGTTAACAGCGGGAAATACTACAAAAGTAGTCCATAAAAAGAGTTGGAAAACCAGTAATGTAAAGTCTTTTGGTGAGAAGAAAGAGACTGTCAGAGCAGATCCAGGCATCAAGCTGGAAAATTTCCAAAATGAAATTTAACACATTAATCGTTTATGAAGAAATAGCTCTGGACATCAATTTCTGTTGATTCTCATTATATCCTTTTTATTTCCTTTTAAATAGTATCCTCTCTGAGTTTTCTTAAAATATTTGACTGAGAGGATGATGCAGAACATAGCACAAAACTTTTTATTAAGACTATAGATGTTGCAATTGGAGCCCTCTGCTCTGTGAATAAGGTAGAATGCTACAAATATATCTCACAGGGAAACATCTCTTTTTCCATTCCCTTTTAATTTCTGCATGCCATTGGAGTAATGCCAGTGGAGTAGTTCATCCTAAAAGCTCTGAATATTCTTATCATTGATGTTCTGAAACAGTAAATCTTTCCCTATATCTTTAATAAAGAAGGAGTCTGAAAAGCTGTTGCTGTGCTTACTAGATTAAAATTCTTATAGGGCTAAAAACCCCGTTTATCTTTCATGTCAGGAAACATTATAAACAATGACAGGAATTTAAACCAACCTGTTTAGCACCCTTGAAGATCAAGAACTTTTTGTAAATCTGTGAAATATGAACAACATTGCTCATTTACCTGTTTTAACACTTCTAAACTATGTTAAATCTGGTCAGAAAAGGAAATTGAAGACTCAGTCCTTTGGCTTTACTGAGAGTAGTTAGATGAAGAACTCTGCTGCAAACTGAAGAATCCACGATGACCTAAGACTACTATAATTTGAAATTATTGCTATGTTAGAAAGATCACTGAAACATCTAAACTGAAAAAAAAACCACAACAATACACAGGATATTAAAAATAAAAAAAAATAAAAAAATATTCATAACTTCGTTGCAACAAATTTCTGTCATAATCTACTAAACTAATGAGATATCTATAAGGAGGAAGAAAGGCTTCAAAATTATCTTCTCTATTAAGTTATTCTTTAACTAAAAAAAATAAAATAATTACTCACTTGATGGCACAGCAAGGTTTTATACTAGATTTGCCATTAGTTTTTTCCACAAAATGATGATGCTTTAAGAGAGTGATAGCTCTGATGGTTCATTACATGTGAATTAAGCGTTAACTATGAAACAAAAGACATGATAATTATTTACTGTAATCTTTCTAATTTAGCTCACCTTGGAATGGGAGTTATCATACAGGTATATAGTACACAGAAATGAGTTTTAGTTTAAAAGTTAGCTTTATTTTGTTTTTTATAGCACTCTTGCATCTTGATTTTTTTAATCCATGTTCTTCAAACATATTTAATGTGATGTAGGACTGAAGTAACTCTTTATGTTGGTGTTGCAAGTTTACAAGACAGTGGTAATTTCATATACGATTCTATAGATAGAGCACTGCTCACTGTGCAAATCCATGTTCAATGGACAACTCCTTGTTCAATTAAATGCACATGTATACATAAGCTTATATGCTCCAGATATTTTTTAATAATAATAATAAAAAAAAATGATATATTTTGCCACACGTTGAGAGGAAGACTGTGGGAGCAGTTGTCCTCACAGGGAAGATTAAGTTTTTTTCTTCTTTTTTCATTTTTTTTTTTACATATAATTTATTTACCTTAAACAAAGGGAAGTACTTTAAAATCCTTGGTTTTAAAATAAGGGAGTAGAAATTAGGGAAGAAAAGAGAAGCAGTTTCATGAGAAATATGTTTTTTAAAACCAGACTACAAATGGGTGCAGTCTGCATGATCAAGAGAGTTAAAACAAAATGGAATTTAAGTTGAGCCAATAAAAATATGACATCCTCGGAGTTGACTTTACAGCTGCTATGGAACCAAGTAGATTCCATTAGATGGAAGCTTGATTATAAGAAAGAGGGTCAGGTGAAAAAGAAGTCCTATTCCAGAGTCCGTCGTAAGAATTCCATGTCTATCATTCAGTTTGTTTTGTGTTTCATTATGTCTAAAGACATTATTCTATTGATGTATGTTTGAATCAAAGAATGACTTAAATTGGTAGGGACTTTTGAGATTATCTAGTTCCACCGCCACTGCCACGGGCAGGGACACCTCCCACTAGACCAGATTGTTTAAAGCTTCATCCAGTTTGGTGCTGAATACTTCCAGGGATGAGGCATCCACAAC
>VWZK01020031.1:0-18709 GCA_013396935.1 Baryphthengus martii
GTTGTGGGGAGCAAGAAGATCTGCCCTGAGTCTCTTTTTCCCCACGGTTAACAAGCCCAGCTCCCTCAGCTGCTCCTCACCAGACTCCTGCTCCAGACCCTTTCCCAGCTTCGTTGCCCTTCTCTGGCCACGCTCCATCCCCTCAAAGTCCTTCTTGGAGTGAGGGGCCCAAAACTGACGCCAGTACTCGAGATGCAGCCTCACCAGTGCCAAGTTCAGGGATTATATCACTTCCCTGGTCCTCCTGGCCACACTATTCCTGATCCAGGCCAGGATGCTGTTGGCCTTCTTGGCCACCTGGGCACGCACTGGCTCGTGTTCAGCTGGCTGTCAGTCAACACCCCCAGGTCCCTCTCTGCTGAGCAGCTTTCCAGCCATTCCTCCCCCAGCCCGGAGCGCTGCTGGGGATTATTGTGGCCAAAGAGCAGAACCTGGCATTTGGCCTTGTTGAAACTTACACAGTTGGTCTTGGCCCCTTGATCTAGTCTGTCTGGATCCCTACAGGCCATCCTCCTATGCATTGTATTGAAAAGAACATGTAAAGAAGAGAAGATTGTAAAAATAATGGTCCAAAAGCGATTTCAGACATCTTAAACCCCACCAGGCCACTCCAGCAGCGGCTGATGGCCTGCCTCTTTCAGCTACTCATCACGAGATTTCAAAACTTTTCCGGTTTTCTCTTTCCTTCCTTTCCCAAGGGGCTGGTTTTTGCAGGGACAAGGCATGTTTCATAGAGCACTAACAAGTTGTTGTTCATAGTAGCCCTAAAAATGCTTTGTAAATGAGCTGGAGAGCAGCGGTTCCCGGGATGTGTTGGTCAGGCAGCTGCGGTGGAGGAGCTGCCTCGGGGCAACTTCTGCCTGGCCCAGGATCTGTCACCCCTCTGCTGGGCTGGAGGCTGCTGGAGGCAGGGATGGGCATCCCCAGCTTCTTCATCTATTGCTGTTCTGAGATGTATTAGGAACTTTATTTTTTTATTTTTTTTTTGCAGCTCTCAGGCCCCGGGCGGCTGTGAGCAAAGAGAACTCGGGTGAAATGCCCTTCAGAGCTGGCGCTGCTTTGCAGAGCTCTCCTAGGAGCTGCGCGGGACACGGGGCGCTCACCTGCTGGTGTGCGTGGAAAGGGCAGTTGTGCAGATTTTTGGAGAAGGCCTCTCCCCCTCACCTGAGAGGCTCCAGGCTGGTTGTGTGGGGCAGGCTGTCTGCACTAATCTGGGCTTGGAGAGCAAGGAGCGACTCAGGCTCCACTTCTCATGGAGCTGTTTTTAGTGGCTTTCGCGTTTGCTCCTCTCGAGCCTTGTCACCTCTTCCCGGAGCTAAAATGATGAAGCTCCAGCAATTTGCTGCTTTTTCCCTCGTTGCTTGTCTGTGTGGGACAGCACGAGTTGGTGAGGCCGAGGCAGAGACTAAGATGCAAATGCAGATACCTCGTGTCAGGTGTTCTCCTGAGCTGTGGGGAGGAAGGAAGCACACCCCATAGATTTAACTGAATCATCTCTGTTACCTGAGGTCATGACAAGGAGGTCTCTGCTCTCCTCTGAAGTGCCTGTAAGTGCTGCCTTCTTGCACTGACACAAACACTTTATTTCTTTTCTCAGCCATAGACTGGAAAGATGGTAAAAAGCACAAGTACGGCCGCCCGTCAGAGTCTCCCTCCCAGTACCAAGGTAAGAGAGCACCCTTCTCCCCTTCCTTCCTTGCCCCCTTCCTTCCTTCCCCCCCCGAAAGCTCTTTGAGTTGCATGGCTGTGAGAAACTGCAGCGTGTCAAACCAGTTTACAGATGAAAACTGCTTTTGGACAGTCCTTGTGTGTTTAATTCTGACGACAGTCGAAAATGGCTGAGAAGACGCCAGAGGAAGCACACACTGAGCTGGCTCATTTTTAAATCAGGCAGAATCGAGCAAATCTGATCCTTCTCGCCCATCCACGGGTGCCGAGAGGTGACTGCCCACATTTTCACATGTCCTGGGCATAAGGAACCTCTTACTCCTCCCCGAGCTCCTCTTCAACGCTCGCAGCAGCAGCTCGCCCAGCTCTCCTCCTGGTGTGACCCTCACTCCCGCTTTCCCAGGGGCAGGAATCCGGCCCTTCCCCCAGCAGAGGCGATGCTGGAGCGCAGGGCGAGGGCTGGTGGGAGAGACACGAGAGGTGGTTTCTTCTTGCCCCCTTTGGGTACAAGGTGTCCTGTCCCTGCTCCGGCAGGGCGGGCCCTGGCCCTGTGCACAGCACCTGCAAGTTGAGTTTGTAAAGCTGGCTGCTCCTGCTGCCTCTTGGGGGGATATGAAGGCGACTTCCAGCCTTAGGAAGTTTGTGTGAGGTTTGTGTAATTTAGTAAAAGGTTTTAGGACCTGTGTTTTACTTACAGAGTAAAAGAAAGCGATGTCCTTATGTTCTCCGTGTCCTTATGTCAAGAAGGTGAAGTCTGTACTTCCCACCAAGTGCAGAGTGACAAGAAACTAAACGATTGCCTGAGTTCAGCCATTTCTAACAGGAAGCACGTGTTTGCCTTCTTGAAGGGCTCTCCCGTGTTCTGAGAGCTCCTGGGAGAGCTGAAGTGGCTGCTGGGCCTTGGCTCACTTCTCCTGGGCCCTGAGGTGAGACTCAGGATGGTGGTTCGCAGGCCTGTTGGACTGTGGGCCACCATTAGCCCTCACTGTTCTCTCTTGGGGCATCCCGTCGGTCCTCATTTACCCTTCTACTGAAATACTGTGCCTCACAGTTTGGGAAGGAGCTTCTCCGAGAGGAGGAAGTTTATTAGCACCTCTGATAAAGTCCTGGCATCCTCTGTCACCCTGTGCTGAGCTGCACGTGACGTTGCAGGGCGCTGTCCCAGCTCGCGTGGCCTGTGCAGAGTTAACCTCACGGGTGTTGGGGGATCCGCGGCAGTTCCCCTCTGCTCCGTGCGCTGCACCGTTCGCCGATGTGGCAGCGCCGACCTAAAAGGGAGATCTCTGCAACTCGGGGGTGTCCTTTTCCGTCAGCTCACGTGAGAACCCGGCACGCCGGCCTCCACACCTCCCACCTGCCAGGGCTTGCTGGCCCGGGGAGGAATTACTGCCGACGGGCTGATGCGCACGTGTCTGCTGGAGAAGCGTGCGGCGTAGCGGCGAGGGCCGGGGATCGTCTCCCCGCAGGAAACTCTTGAGCGGTCCATCACTGCCCGAAGCTTTGGGTACTCGGTGAGAGGGCACAACTGCAGCAGCAGCAGCAGCTTTCTGGCACGGAGAGCCCTGCAATCCAGGCTGAGAGGATTTCTGCTCAAAACTAGTGCTGAGTTGGGACACCCTGAGGAGAAGCAAAGCAGACAGCGGCCCGGGGTTTGAAGCCGCTTCGGTTTGGCTCACGCGCTCTTGTTTCTTCCAAGCTAGACAGTGAGTAAGTGGGATCGGTTGTCGCCGTTACCAGCGCGGAACGCGCGGGCGGACGGATGGCTGAGCGGAGCGCCTGGAAATACTAAAGGGTGGGACGTGCAGCAGCTCCGCCGTCGCGGTGGGAGAGCCGAGCCCTTGGGAGGCTGCGCCCGGACGCCGGGCAAGGCCACCGCCGCCTTTGGAGCTGCGAGCGGAGACCCTGCTCTGCTCATTTTCATAGCGAGTTGGCTCCAACTGTGCTGCTTTCATGTGCTGCCTTGACGCTCGTTAGCAGACACACATATGGGCCGCAGACTTTAATGGGATGCCTTGATCTGGGTAGGGCACGTTCTCCTTCACAGATGTGACCTGAAAGGCACATGTATCGTTTCACTTGGATTGATGACCCCTCGGGAGCTGAAATGCTAATGGAGCCCAAACCAGACTTCAGTTAAAGATATAAACAGAAGCTCCGTCTTCATTTAAATTCCGGGCAAGAGATCAACATTAAATGCAACACGATGAGAATCCAAACACGAGGGCGCACGGTTGCATTGTTCACAACTGCTGTAGTTTGACCCCTTGGGAGTGCGGAGTGTTTTGGTTTGTAGTAAATATTTTTGAAGGTTAAGACATCAGAACCCAAATCTGACATCCTGCCTGCAAGTGACACCTCCCTTTGGCACAAACGCGGTGAGGAGCCTTCCAGAGGCTGATAGACAGTCACCCTTAGGAGGCATTTTCACAGCCGAGTTCCAGCCAGCCGGGCAGGTTTACAATCCTCTGCTTTTCTAATTGAAAAAAAGGTGGTGTTTCTTGTTAAGTGCCCTTAAAAGTAAAAATCTGCTGGTTGTTATGCAGAGGAACACTGGTCAGGTGATCCTTAGTCTGTGAGAGTGCGGTTGCTCCTCAGGGCAGAGGCAGAAGAGAGGGTGATTTTAGGGCTGGCAGGATGTTTTCTGGCAGCAGCAGAGCAAGCATTCCCTTTTGCTTTTTGGGGTGAGAGAGGATTTTAGTCCCTACAGTCAGCTCTCTCCTTGGAAACTACAGCTCCACCATCAGTAGCAGGAACACTTTAGGACTGGCTGAAGTGCTGTTTCTTCGTGAAGGGATGGGAGGCAGTTGGAGAAAAGTTGATTTTTTGACCAACACTCAGAAAATGTTCTCCGGTGTTACCTGCCCAGGCCAGATAACTAACAAGCATCTTGCAGATTAGAGTGTCCTGTCCCTTTACTGTAAGGCATCTGATTTATCAATATGAACATCCAGAGAATGTAAAATACCAAATGGCTGGGCTGTGCTAATGAGAAGGCCAAGCAAGTTATTCTCAATGTCTCCCTCTGGCCTTCTCAGCTCTGTACACAGCGAGCCCAGAGTGGCATCAGCCGGCGTCTGGCATCCTGACCGGCAGCACGCCCAGCATGGAGGCTCTGGAGCGGGTCCCTTTGGAGCTGAGTGGTGGAAATGTTTGGAGGTGAGCATGGCAAGCAGGATTTGGGTATGGTCCAGAGGGACTAAGGCTGAGAAGGCCAAGCGTGGTGTGTCCGTCATCAACCACACACACTCTGTCTCAGGTACAGAGCTCGGGGCTTGTTCTCTGCCCCTCGATTGAAAAAGCCTTGAGTGCTCCTGCTTTTTTCTATTTTATTGGCAGCTCTCCCTTTGCTGTAAAAAAACCCCAACTTTTGTGTTAAGTGCTTTTCTTCTGCAGTTTTATGTTGAAGCTGGTTTTATTTGGTTAACTTTAAGTACACTATGAAATTCCTGCCGGAAAAACCTTGTATCCTGAGCTAAATGCTGTTACCGAATTCATTTCAAACCATTCCCTGCAGAGCTTCCTCTCGAGCTAAGGCAACGGTGGCAGCTTCCAATCCTGGAAAAGAGCTGCAGTCTCTAATTGTGCTTGTCTTTAGGTAAAGAAATGGCCAGTGTGATGGGCAGCTTAGCTCCGCTGCGCCGGCTCTGCCTCAGAGTTTAGAGAAGTCCTTCTGCTGCTCCTGCCTCTCCTCGCAAAATAAGTCGCCAGAGCCGCGAGTCGTAAGTCGCCGCAGCTCTGCTGTGGTGTGTGCCTTCCTAGGGCAGTTGGGTCCCTGCAGGCTCTAGAATTAATCTCAAATGAGTTCCATGGCCAGACGCTATTTTTAGAGGCACGCAGCTGGCTCAGAAATTTACTGCTCCTGCTGGGATTGTGCAGCGTCGCTCTCGACGGCGGCGGGAGCTGCTGCGGGGAGCAGGGCGGCCTCGCTGGGTGCGGAGCGAGTGAAAAGTGGAAGGATTAAAACCATGACTACTTTTAATAGCGAGGGATTGAAACCAGCTGAGGGGAGGGGAGGTTTCATTTTTAAAATAAAGTTGTCAAGCGCAGCTGATCCTTTTCACGATGCTTGCTCAGGCCCTGGGGCTGAGGCTTGAACTCCTGGCCCCGATGTCGTCCCCACGGCGTCTTCCGTGCTCCATGGACAAGGGCCTCCAAAAAGGCCACCCCGGTCTGAGACGAGCCCAGGGCAGGAACCAGAGTTAAGGGGTGGGATGCATAAGGCGTCTCCGTGCCAGGAGTGCCTGGCTTTGCTTTGCCTGGGTATTTAAGACACGTTATTCATGCAAAGAGTTTCATCGACGTAACCGAGTGTAAAATCGTATCTTCAATTAAAGCAAAAGAATTTTGGGTTTGTGAGAGCGTCGTTGCAGTACATCACTGAATTTCATTTCTTCATTCACATCGGCGCGAGATCGTTGGTGGAGAATAAAATAAGTGCCGATGGATGGCAAGGTGTGCTCGGAGGAAAGCAGAGCTGCTGTCAGAGTCTGTAAACAGAAATATATCCAGCCAGTGCGGCAATAAAAATAATTTTTTTCTGTTCATTTCCACTCTTTAACAGCGGGCTGGTCATCTGCACGGGAGGTGGCAAGAAAGCAGCGTTTCTTTCTTTATTTGATTACGTGAGGCAGAACTGAAGTAGTGTGTGCTGACCTGACCGCCTGGGTTCTGGAGGTGTGGTGTGCGCTGCGGTAGCTGAAACGGCTCTTCACGTAGCTTTTGTTTTGAAAACAGGCTGATTAAAAACTTGACGTGACTCGAGGAAGCGGTGGCTGACTCTTTAATTGTGCTGCCACCAATGCTCTTGAAATGACTTGAAGAAAGCGGTCTCCTGGGAGCCATTCAGCTGAATACAAGCTAATGTCACGCTGGAAGGATCCTTTCCCAGCTGCTTGGTTTAAATGGCAGAAGTCATGATTTGCTCGGATCACAGGAGCTTTTAATTCCTCATTTAATAACAGGTTTCCCTGGATGGCCTATTGCTCTTCCCCTTCCTGCCGCACACGGGAACGGTGCGGGCAGGGAGGGAACGCGCTGCTCCGGCAGCACCGCTCGTGGGAAGGGGCTCCGTGTTGGACGGGAGCCGCTGGGTTCAGTGAATCCCTATTTGGAGGATCCCGGCTTCTGTCCTGCCCAAGCTATAGACTCTGCGTCCGCTTCAGGAAATTAATTGCTGACCCGTCCACTAATTGCTGGGGCCGGGCTGATGCCTGCTCCGAGCTCTGGCTCCCGGGGCCGGCTGTGTGTGTGCGGGGCCAGGGGAATGCTAAGGTCAGGGCCGGGCAGCTCCCTGCCAGCTTGGGCTGCTTTTAGCCCGCGGTGACTGTTCTTAACCCCCAGACTGAGCAGCGTGTTTAACGAATCGTTTTGAAGAGGCAGTTGTCTGGAAGGCTCCGCGGATTCCCATCTGCGCTGGGTATTTTATATTAAGTTGTAGGTTGTTATCCTCACTTTTTGCAGACCCCTCTCGGCAGCGCGGAGGCAGGAGGATGCCGTAGGCAGCACCGGGCTTTGTTCTGCCTGTCGGCTGCAGTTGTAAATCTTCTGTGGTCACAAACATCAGAGGATCTTGATGAAAACGCGTTGCCTGTGAGCACCTCCTCTGTGAGAAGTGGAGAACTGCCGGCGTTGGGAGTCCAGCCGTCTCTTTTTCTAAGATTTTTGCTCATCAGTTCCTGTTTGAGTCCTTTTGTTTTCTCTTCTCAGGTCACTTCACCTGGGAGAAATACCTAAAAGAGACATGTGCCATCCCAGCCCCCGCCCATTGCTTCAAGCAGGTAAGAGGGTGCAAACTACTAAGGTCAAGGGCGATGGTCTGTTGGTGACCCAGGAGTTCTGTGGCTGGGGTAGGCCCCTTTTTTGGCAAGGAAGGTGCTTAAGGATGTCGGAGACTTAATAGAAATCCAAGTGTGCTGAAGCGGAGATAAAAAAAAGAGAGGTTTAGGAGCTGCAAATGTTAGAGCAGCAGAGAAGATTTTACTGGCAGATGTGTGTGGATGGGAACAGAGAATGTTTTCGCTCAGCCAAGCACAGGCCCTTGGGAGAACGTTCTGAGCAGTGATCCAAGTTGTGGGGGATCCTGCCCAGCAAGGAGATGTTCTGCAGGATTCACCTGAGCTTTATGAGTGGAATAACAGCCCTGGGACATCAGGCGCTGGAGCACAGAGGTGATCGTGTTGAGTACAGGGGATCTAGGAGTCAGTCGGTGTGGGGCAGCCGGGTCCGGGCGGAGGAGCATCTGGATCGGCCGAGTGACTCTCCTGGGCAGAGGGCTCAGAGAAAAGGACAGGCCCTTTATGGCTGAGGTGCTGCATATATTGGAAATCCTGGCTCTAACTGGATCCCCTTTTTTCCTCTTTGCAGTCATACACTCCACCTGCAAATGAATTTAAGATCAGTATGAAGCTAGAAGCCCAGGACCCCCGGAACACCACCTCCACTTGCATTGCCACCGTGGTGGGTCTGACGGGCGCCCGCCTGCGCCTGCGCCTCGATGGCAGCGATAACAAGAACGACTTCTGGCGCCTGGTGGACTCTGCTGAAATCCAACCGATAGGAAACTGTGAGAAGAATGGAGGGATGCTGCAGCCTCCCCTGGGTGAGCTGAAGTTCAGCTGTCCAGCGAGTGCCGATGTTTCCTGCGGAGAAAACCTCTCGGGTTTTACATTTCTGTGGGTGGGACAGGGCCCCACAGGCTGCCCCTGCCTAGCAGGGTGGTGCAGACCAGCCCTGTTAGCTTGGGCTGTTAAACAGATGTATCCCACTCCAGGGCTGCATTTCCACATGGACACTGTGATGTGGACGGAGAGATGCTTCAGAGCGTAGACAAAAGAGCTCTTTGCACCTCAGTGAGCTGCTTGTGCTCTTTGCGGCTCAAGCTCAGGATCAGCACGTGCTGACCATGCTCCTGTGCTTTCTGAAGTTCTCCCTGCGTGCCTCAAAGGAAAACCCCGTTTTCCACGTGTTTGGGTGAAAGAATGCCAGAGCTACTCTGTTTCCCAGAGGACCCACAAGAAATTGAGGAGTCCCCTGATGGCCCGGTGATCCAGGGGTGTGGGCGGGAGTGCTGAAGGCAGACTGGCTGGGATGGCCTTTCCTGGGTGATCAGATGGATAAGGACGGAATGAATCCAGGTTTCTGGATTTTCTTTCTTCCAGGAAACACCAGGGCAGTCACACAGGCAGTGCTGGCGGTAGCTCTGGCGGTGGCTCCATCTCTGACCCTGGCCCATTGCATTAGGCTTCCGATCCTGCTGGCGGGCGCCGTCACCTCCGAGGTGTGCGCCACACGGACCGGCTGCCGTCCGTCAGAGCCTCCCCCTGCGCCCCCACCCCCTGCCAGCCGAGCAGGGTGCTGGGGTCTGGTGGAGGAGCTTTGCTGGGGATCTGTAAAACTTGATGGAGAGAATAATCAAGAGGGCACTTAGGGCTGAGGCATCTGCTGCATGGCTGCCAATCCCGACTCTGTGATTTCAAGCACGTTTCAGTTTTCATTTGTGCTGTCAAAGGGTCTCTGTGTCCAGGTGTCTCTGGGGCAGTGGCAGGTTGGCTGGAGACCATCTAATGGGGAAGTAGAACAGCTGAAAAAGTTCCCAGTGATTTAAGTCCTGTCTCACCTGAAGGGTTGCTTGCAGTATTTCACCTGTTTATTTCGTCTGTTCATTTATTTAGTTTTGCTTGGCTGCAGCTTTATAAATAACCTGGACAGTCCAACACTTCTTCCAGTCTTGGGTTTAGCTAAACACAAACCTAGTTGTTTTTTTGACACTGGCCAAATGATGAGCCCATTTGCCAGTTCCTTCCTGATTAAGCAGCAAGATTAACCTACTTTTGCATTCTGATGCCCATTATTTTTGACGTGTCTTCATGAATCTCTCCCTCATCCTCGAATAATATTAAGCTGATCTTTAGTGAGGCAAGAAACCTTTCATAAAATACCTTGAGTTAGGAATGGTTTTAGTTGTGGGGGTTTTGTGAGCTTTGGTGGAAGTACAGTGCAAATTGCAACGGGACACTTGGGACTGACCTTTCTGGAGAAGGAAGGAACACCAGCAGGTGCCTGTTCTGGCACCAGACACCACATGAAGCTGCGTGTCTGCAGGTCTGATTATACTCTCGTCCTTCCTAATTGCTACAGACAGAACCTGCTGCAGGTATTAACATGAACGCTGCCATTTTTTTAACATTTCTTTCATGCACGTTGCTGCCCATCTGCAGACACCTCTTTGAAACCGGTCCCAAGGCGCAGCTCACAGCTCTGGCACAGCCTGCACCGGAGATCTGGGTACCTGTCCGAGCTGGCAGTGATGGGTTCCTCCTGGGCCTTGCCTGGGTTTTGCCAGCAGATGGCAATAGGTGGAATCGAGTTTCAGAGCAAAAATCCTTTCTGACTGTGCCGGAGGAGAAGGTTGGGGCTCTGGAAGTCTGTGCCCAGCTCTGCTCTATGTCGCCTGCGTGACCGTGGGCCAGACAGGGGCGGTTCTCTTGCCCCCAGCAGAAAGGCAGGTGACAGACAGCTGATTCTGTGCTTGTCCTTTCTGCCCGCAGAGCGCAAGGGCCCAGAAAACCCAGCGAGGATTTTCTGTGTTCCTTGAAGTGTTTTCCATGTGCACACATCTGCTGCCGCTCCCCTTCTTTGCACAGACAGTTCACGTAGCAGATTATCACAGAATCGCAGAATTATTGAGTCTGGGTTAAACCTCTGAGATTAAGTCCAGCCTATAACNGCCCCACTGAGAGCTTTGTTTTTCCAGCCCCTGGGGTTTGTGGCTGGCTCCATGATTTTGCCATGTTAATCATCATGGGACACTGTCTCGCCAGGATCAGTCCCAGAGAAGCCTTCAGAACACCACAAATACAGAGGGTGCGAGGCCGTGTTCAGCCGAGCAGCAGAATTTGCCTGTCCAGGAAGATGCAGATTTGGCAGAGATGATGTTTTGTGGTGTGTGGAGGCTTGTTGGTTGTGCTCGTGCTCAGTGCCATAGACTCAGAGCACATCAGTTTGCTTTTTTATTTGCATAAGCCCCTTCCTGTTATTTCTCCGCTTTTTTTTCATCGAAGGTGTTGAGCCAAAGCCTGCCATCCTTTCCTGTAATGGTTAAGTCTCTTTCCCAGCCAAGTCACAGCCTCTTTATTTCTTCAGGTTAGCTTGCCTGCAGCTCACTTTAAAAGATGGAAGAGGCCACCCAGAAGCTGAGAATCCCTACTGAGGAAGAAATTTCATAACCTGAGTATGCACTTGCTGGTTCCTGTCTCCCCTGTAGCAGGATCCGTGGAGCTGCCAGCGCTGGCTCTGCACGCAGCGCTCCGCCTGTACGGGCAGCGGACAGACTTTTGTTATGATAAGTGGATGTTGCAGTCAAACATCCCTTTCCAGATGTTTCTTTTCAACAACATAGTGTTTTGCATTCAGGGTATCAGGAAAAGGTCAAACCTGACTCTCCAGCCTGAGGGGGGAGGGTGGCGTGGGATCGCCATGTGTGCCCGCTGCAGCGTTCCCATCAGAGCAGGCAGATCCGGTGGCCCTCACAGCCTTAAGGTCTCCATCTCTGCTTCCTTCTCTGCAGGCTTTCGGCTGAATGCCTCCTCTTGGCCCATGTTCCTTCTGAAGACTCTGAATGGAGCAGAGATGGCTCCTATCCGGATTTTTCACAAGGTATTGTACTGTACTGTTTGCGAAGACGTCCTTCTGGTGTGTCCCCTGCGCTGCGAGCACCAAAATCCCAGCGGGTGTCTCGTGTGAGATCCGTTGCTCCCAGAGGAGATGAGCGTTGCCCGGCTTTGCCACGGTGCCGCTGCTCTAGGACAGACCCGTGTCCTCTGTGGCTGTGTCACAGCAGGGTCAGGACACAGAGAGAGATCTACTGAGATAGTGCCTCGGGCTTCATCGCTTGGCTTCGAGAGCTGCGCGTGTGTTTCACGCGGCCACGGGTGCCGCTCGGAGTCAGGAAGGCAGCGTGTGGCAGTCGGCCCCTCTCTGAAGCTTGGCAGCGTGCCAGAGCTTCCCAGCAGTGCCAGTACCGCAAACAGGATCCAGGAGTTTGTATCTTCACCCCCCGCAGTGAAGTCAGGGAGAATAGGAAGGCGGTGCCGGAGGGATGTGCTGTGGGTGGGATGGCTGCTGTGCCTTTAGGGTCTCTCAAGTATAAAAGACTAGGCAGAGCAAGCCCCAGGAGAGGATGGCTGGCAGATCTATCACAAGTCCAGCAAAGCTGAAGGTGAGGGAAGAACGATGGAGAGAACCTGTCACAGCTCAGATTTTCCTGCTGTGAGGTACCAAGGTGAGAGTATCCTGCAGAGATTCTTTTCTTTGGAGCTTTATTTCCTGCTGGTGTTGTGTGGCAGAGCTGTCATAGGGCACAGAGTTAACTCAGCGCTGTCTGGATTCGGTCCAGCAGCCGGGTGATGGCAGAGTAGTCTGTGCTGGGCTTCCTTGCCTCCTGAGTTAAAGGGCTCGTGGTTGTGTAGCCAGTGAGCACACACCTCACTGGGGCCCAAATCCAGCCCCCTAACTCCCTGCTTCATCTGCTCGTGGAGGTGAGTTTGCTGGTGGAGGGCACAGCCCTGGTCTGGGGAGGCACTGGCGTCTCCTCTTTGAGCGCATTTTCAACTTCTCCTTGTAGGAACCACCATCTCCATCCCAAAACTTCTTCAAGACAGGTATGAAGCTGGAGGCAGTGGACAGGAAGAACCCTCACTTCATCTGCCCGGCCACCATTGGGGAGGTGAGAGGTTCTGAGGTCCTCATAACATTTGATGGCTGGAGAGGTGCCTTCGATTACTGGTGCCGATATGATTCCCGGGACATCTTTCCCGTAGGCTGGTGCTCGCTGACTGGAGATAATCTGCAGCCCCCTGGAACAAAAGGTAAGGCCCACGTTGCTGCTTAGCTGTCTTCCTCCTCCACTCAGCTCTGAAAGAGCAGCAGAACAGGCAGAGGCGAGCGGCAGGGTCGTCTGGGTGCCCTGTCTGGCTTTCTCGTGCTGCTTCACGCGTGGTGAAGGTGCAGATGATCATAGCCCTGAGCAGGTGACAGCCTGGCACCAGGGTGCTAAGGAACAGCCATCCATAAAGATGGGCAGGGTGATGTCTCTCTGGAGGGCTAGTGGTGCTGTGTGTCAACGCTGAGGTCTGCTCCTCTCCAGGACTTCCCTTGGAGTCTTTCCTGCATCTGTGGAACGCACATTCCTAGGGCCTTTTTCGCAGGGGGACTGGGCTGTCTGTGGGTATAATAAGGGAATAATGAGAACTCTTCAGTTGCAGGGCCGCGGCCGTTCGTACGCTTATCTCGCTCTGCCTTGTCCTGTGATCTCTGCTGTGACCGTGGAAAGAGCAGATCTTACTGGGTTGTCCTTACCTTGTTTCTGGAAGTGTGATTGTTGGTAGGAGGGGTGTTGGGGGACTTGCTGCCTCGCAAAGGTCCGAGCACTGGCTGTTGAGGTTTTCAGATGCATCTCTAGCTTGCGGGCGCTGGAGCCGGGAGCTGCCGTTCTTCCTGTGCACATCCCTCTGGCATTTGCTGTCTGCAGAGTCCAATGTGTGCCTGTCGGTGAAAGGAGAAGCAGGAGAGCGACTGGAGCTGAAGGGTTATTTAGGGAAGATGTTGCTCTGATGACACTGTTCCTCTTGAAAATCCAGGGTCAGCCTGTGCTAACCCATCAGGCTGATAATTTTGGGCTGTGCCTTGATGGGAGCCAGTCCCGTTCTCCGTGCCGCGAGGCTGGAGCCGGGCTGGGTTGCCTTGGGGTCCTCTTGCGTGGCCTGTGTGCAGGCCAGGCTGTGGGCTCTCCTCTTTTACAGCTGGGAACTGAGAGGCACTCTCACTGTTTGTCTTGGATTTCTGCGTTTGGCCCTGGTGTTCCTGGCCTCTTCCCCTTCCTGCTGTGTGTTTGTGTCCTGCCCACTGCCGCCCAGCAGGCTCCGCAGAGCTGCCGGGGACCTCCTGGCCAGAGACCGACTTCTCCAGCGGTGCCCTGGAGTCAGGGACTCCTGCCCAGCACCTCCAGGGTGCTTCTCAGGCACTGTACGAGTGGCTAAAGACACGTTTGTGTTGGGTTGGAGCTTTCATGGCAGGAAACTGGGGGTGGATGGTTTCAGGAACGGGTTGGAAGCTGCCCTCCCAGGAGAAGTGGGAATCTCTGTCTCGCCTCTGTCCCTCTTCAGCTTCCCTGTGCCAGGGACTGAACTGGGAGCGAGCAGAGCATCTGGAAATAACACCCCATCACGGGAGCAACATTGTGGTGGCCTGGAGCCATCTTGAGAAGCATTTGCTTCTCCCCTTGGCAGGCAGCAGTGACAGGCTCCCTGTCTCACATCAGCTCCAGCAGCAGCAGCTCTGCAGTTCCCAGTCAGGTACAAAACCAGGGAACCCTGAGAGTCACCTCTCCCTGCTCCCCAGCAGAGGCAGCCCTGGCTCTTGGGCAGATTTCTGCTCTGTTTGTCAAGTCCTGGGGCAAGAGCAGGCCTTGGCACAAGCTGCTAAAATGCCGTCAAGTCGGGGTCAGCCTCGTCCTTGTGGTGTTTTACTTTCCTCTCTATGGCTTCCCCCTCCCTTTCCTGCCCCAGACTTTCCGATTTCCACTTTGTGGGATTAAACCTAAAGAAGGGAGCGCTGGGAACTTTCCTCATCTGTAATTAAATTCCTCCCTTGTTGCTTTACTCCTCAGCCCTGCTTTGGAGGAGGGTTGAGCACAGTCCTCCGAGTGCTGTTCTTGGCAGGGGTGAAGGATGCTTCACCTCGGAGGGATCCCCCTTTCCTTCAGCTCCAATAAAGCTACTCAGTGTGCCAGCCTGGAGCCTATGGGACCATGCGGGGAGTTGGGCAGGTTCCCTCTCCTGGTGGGAATTCCCCTTAAATCAGGGAGACCCAGGGAGACAAGCAGGAGGTGGTGCTGGCAGTGGCTATACTGGGCTCTGCTCCCATACCAGCCTGACTGGATGGCTCCCGGCAGGGTGAGGTGCTTGGGGGAGCTGACAAGTCCTGTGAAGAGTTAACTCCATCGAGACTGGTGGCTTCCTGGGGCTGAGCAAAAAGAGGCCTCCTGAAATGAGCTCATGTTCAGGGGAAGCAGAACTTCAAAGAGGCCAGTGGTGTTTATTTAATGCTGGTAACTTAATTCAGCTCTAATCTGTCCCTTCTGCTGGTTGCCAACAGAGGTGGAGGAGTGTGGGGCTTCTCCCAGACATAGCCCTTCTCCGGCTCCGGGGCCTCCCACTCCCACCGGTGCTTGCTGTGCTGGGGCAGCTGGGCAGGGTGCTGGTGGAGCTGGAGCCTGGCCATGCCGAGGGGAGCTTTCAGCAGGGCCCGTGTGTGTGGAGGGAGGAAAGGGAGGTCAGACGGCGAGGAGGAGCAGCTCTCCGCACGCCAGGTTGGTAATTCCCTCGCTGCCGGGCCCTACGGCGCTGGCTTGCGGGGAGAGCTCCGTCATGGCCGGCGGCCAGATGACTGCGGCTCCCGGGCAGCTCCTGGGGCTCCTCTCTGAAGGCAGCATAGCTTGGGGCCGGCGGTTCGAATAAACACGAGCCACAGGGGACGTGTAGCTCCAGGGGGGCCTGTGCAGGCGGCTGGTCCCAATCCTCTCTGCTCCACGTCGCCCTGCAGCTGGGCTTCGAGGTCGGCTCTGCTGGGCTTCCAGAGTGAGCTGAGCTGTGGCAGAGCTCGTCCTGTGCATCCTCAGCTTCTGCAGGTGGAGAGGGCAGGTCCCCGTGACTGCCCCAAAGGGAGAGGGGTTTCTGGGGGGTCTATCAAGCTTCCTCTGACTCTCCACCCGTGCAGTGGGGTGCTACTGGGGCTGTCTCTTGGCCAGGAATCCCCACTCCCTCCTCACCCATGGTGTGCAGCATCTTAGATGTCTCCTTGTGCCTCTTACACACATGCTCTTTTACGCTTGAACACATACCCTGGGCCTTTAGGAGTGTAAGGTGAGGTGGACTTGCTATTAAAGAGCGTGCCGGGTGGCAGCTTTGAGCTCTGCTCGCAGGGCAGGCTGTGCTGGTGGCACTTCCTGCACTTACCTTGCCCAGGAGTGCTCGTCACTTGTGGGTTCACTTCAGAGTTTTAGAAATTAGCTTTTTTTCAACTGTTTCTAGGAGAGCTGTCCCTTCTGATTGAGCCGACCAGTCATCCTAAAGAAATCCTGACCGAGAAGAATGTCTCTGGCACAGCACATTTACATAAGACAGATGAACTAGGGCTGTGCGGGGGCACCGGACACAAATGTACTGCAGAGGTTTCGGACTTTGCTGTTGCATGGTGGGGGCATTTTCAGAATTGGGGCAAAACAGAGGAGACTGGCGTTTCCCCACCTCTAGACACTGCAGCACACGAAAGTGAGACCAGAATCCATTGCATGCACGTTACTAAAGCGTGGATTTTTTTCACCAGAAGAGCCTGAAGGCGTGTTGGATAGGGAAGGAACCATCCACGTCTGCCAGGCCTGCATGCTTCCCGGTGTGAGCTGTGTAGTGACTCGACTGACGTGGTGGTGGATACAGGGCAGGAGGCAGCTGGCAGTTCTCAAGCTGAAATGAAGTTGTGATGCACAACAGGAGTGTGTGAGTCCGGGCGCTGTGGCAGGGTCAGGTAGAAACATGAATTGGGAGGAAAGCAGAGATGGAAGGAGTGAAATACATAGGACAGCTGTCGTGGTTTAGCCTCAGAGGCAGCTGAGCCCCCTTCACCGCTCACTCACCCCCCAGTGGGACAGGGGAGAGAACCAGAAGGGTGAAAACCGGTGGGCTGAGGTACAGAGAGTTTTACAGGCGAAGCAAAAGCCGCCCGCACAGGGCAGAGCCCGGCGTTGGTTCATCCCCTGCTCCCCCCGGCAGGCTGGAGTTCGGCCACCCCCAGGACAGCCGGGCCCCATCGCTCATCACGGGGACTTGGGAACACGGCACCGTCGCTCTGATGGTCCCCTGCGTCCTCCTCCTTTGCCTCAGCTTCTCTTGCTGAGCCTGAAGTCGTAAGGTCTGGGATGTCCCTCTAGGTTGTCGGGGTCGGCTGCCCTGGCCGTGTCCCTTCCCGGTGCCTCGTGCCTGTGCAAATCCAGCTCAGCAACAGGTAAAAGATGGGTGTGTTACCAACACCGGTTTGGTCACAAATCCCAAACACAGCACCACAGGAGCTGTTATTAAAGGAAATTTAACCCAGCCAAAACCAGTATCATACTTCTGAAAAACTTTTTGCATGCATTTTATTTTTTCTAATCTTCCCGCTCCTTGGGCAGTCTGAGGGCAACTCCAGCTTTCATGACTCTTAAACGGGACAGAAATAATCCTGGTGTCGGGTCAGTGACAGAAGCGGAGCGTGGATTTGGAAAGCTGCCGTGGAGAGTCCCTCTCTGTTAAAAGCAGAACAGAAAATCAATAGGTAGGATCAACCTAAAGAACAAGGATTGTTGCTTAGTTACTTTAAATCATGTCTGGGGAGAAAGAGTGAGGATGCAAACACAGATGGGGCTGCTGCTGTTAAAGTTCAGGGCAAAATAGATTGAAGAGGGAAATACGAGACTGTGATAAAAATCACTGAGAAGAAAGTAAAAAAGAGATAAGAGGCTGGTTACTGATTGTAGTTTCCGGGGTCAGCTGCCCTCAGCAGGGAGGTGGGAGGAGGGAAATTCCCCACCAGCCAAGGCACGGAGAGAGGAGATGTGCCTGCCTCTGGTATCCGTGGGAAATTGAGGGGTTCACAACCGATCACAGACTAGAGGAAAGTTCAGTTCTTTGTAGTCAGGGAAATGCACATCGGAAGAGGATCCCTGAGAAGTTAACTTTTCTTTCTGAAGTGGTTTGTGGGATGGAGAGCTCTGAGCCCCCAGGGGAAGAGAAACCAAACTGAGGTCTTCTCAGGTACCTCTGAGAGGCGGCTTCCAGCTCTGAGCTCTTCACCCGGGGAGGGGAGGACTGAAGAATCCAGTAAAGGGACGCAGCCTGAGGAAAAGGGACTGAGCAGATGGGATCAGGGCTTCCTGCCTATTCCTGCTGATTGTGGGCACGGGAATCTCTGATTTTCTGCAAGATCTGGGTCTTTACACAAGAAAGCACATGAAACTCTTTTATTTAAACATTAGCTTTAAATGTCAAAAAAAAAGTGCATTTTTCTAGGATACATGCTACAGTATCAGGAACTTTAGCTGTGCTTTGCCTCTAAAAGTGAGATGTTTACAGGATCCCCCGGGAGCCCTTTGGAGAGCTGAGCGCTAGTGGCTCTGCTCATGTTCCCCACAGTTCTGCTGCTGGAAGATGCTGTGGCAGGGACAGTCTTTCCTGGCCTCTTGAAAAGCAGCTCATTTGCCAGGTCCTGAGATGGAATCCATACCTGCAGGAGGACCTGTCCCACAGACACAGGCACACACGTGCCTCCTCCCTGTGGTTACGGCCCTGAAGTCTGCTCGGCCGTGTTTGGTCCCTCACTGCAGGAGGGCGGGAGGCTCTGTAACTGTACCAAGAAGGATGCAGGACACGTGCAGCTGGCGGCAGCCTCCCCACAGCCACCACATGGCTCTCAAAAACTGACTCAGAAGGTCCTTGCGTCATTCCTCCATCCGGGTTGCGCCTCCGAGCTGATGCCACGTTCCTCTGGAGATGCCACCCTTTTCCACCCTTCTGGATGCTCTGTGACAGCGAGAGGGGTGACGCCACGCTGGCTGCGGGAGAGGGGCAGCAGTGAAAGCGTTAATGCTGAGCGGGCTGAGCTGGAAGCAGCTCCAGCTCTGGAATTTGGAGGAGTGGAGCTGGTACCTTGGCCGCAGCCCAGCTGGCAGAGAGGCCCCGAGCCCAGCCGGGTCGGGGAGCGCTAATGCGGAGCACGTCCCGCCGGCCGCCGTGCCAGGGCTGATGGGGAGCTGTGCCGAGGGCACTGCGGGCCCCGGCGCTCACGCGGTTAAACGGCAGGTGCTTGGCCTTGTCCATCTTCGAGGATCTGCTTCGAGCTGGATTGCCTGGAGAGGCTCCCCCCGGGTGCAAAGCAGGCAAAAGTGAATCACTTTGGATAGTTACCGTGGGGACCTGTTGAAGCAGAGCTTCCGTGGCCGCCCCCGGGCTCA